>JAPKLY010001299.1:0-27922 GCA_026898435.1 Prunella vulgaris
ATTAAGAGCACTTACAATGTGGAGCTTTCTTAAGAGTCTAAACACAACTGGGACAACAATTTCCCTTACTTACAAATAGTGGGTTTTGCTCCAAATCTTCATAAATTAATGTTATGAAAACAGTACAAAATAGAAGTTTTTTTACTGTTGACATGAAGGTTACTTTTGGACTTTTAAACATATTAATGACTTTTGTAACATTTAATATATTAAATTTTTTAAATCTCATTACCAACAACTTCCGGCGAAACTGAAAACCAACAACTTTCGGCTATGAGATCGACGATATTGAGAGGCGCGTACGATCACTCAACTAACTAGGGCTTTAGAAAGGTACAAAATGTGACAACATTAGGAGGCGTTTGACAATATTTTTTTCTGTGATAAGTAATTCAGTGTTTATTCTTACAGTACTTTTCTAAGAAAAATTCAAAGAATCAGAGAAAATTCAAAGAAAATGTGTAAGTTCTAAGGAGAAATCAAAGAATCGGAGAAAATTTCCAGCAACTATTAATTCATCTTCGGCGAATCGCGACAGTACTTTAGAATATGTATCAGTACTTTTGAGTATGAATTAGTACTTTAGTATATTTTTACAGTACTTTTGAGTATGAATCAGTACTTTATTATATTCATTACCGGAATCCTTCCAAAATTGTCCACCATGCCTGAAAGTCGTCACCCACTTGCCGGAGAAGATGAAGTCGAAGCCTTCACACCCACTGAAAATCATTATCGGAGAAGACGAATCCCCCACTTAATGATCATCTATTTCCCCTAATATATGAGTCACCGCCGCGTCAAATCTCCCTCAACCTACCTCTATTTTGAATAATCGAAGCAACGTAGCTTCTTCGCAACAACTTTCTTCCCGGGAGACTTGACAGTCCCCGCCGGCGGCTATCTCTCTCTTCTTGCGCCGCCCTCCATTGGAACAAAAAAACCTCTGTCGTGAACGGCAGCCCCCACTCCGACAACTCTTTTTGTTAAACCGCGAATCCGTTGAATTCCATACTCACCACCGTCTAATCCACCACTCACCACCGTCAAATCCAACACTCACCATCGTCGTCTCCACTCCACATCTTCTCGATACCCCTCAAAATCTGATTATGGCTTCAAATTAATTAGGCAGATCTTGTTAGTGAAAAAAAACACTAATGGAAAAATTAATTACAAATAAATAGCAACGTTTGCAGTTTAGGTCTCATGAGAATTTACTCATAACAATTTGAATATCACTTTTTTTTAATTTTTTTTTTCTCTCTTTTATTTTTTCATCAGATTTATCTTATCCCTGTTAATTTTTGAGACTAAAACTGCAATTTTAGTCTATTTTCTTGGGATTAAAACTGTAATGTATTCATCCTCTTAGGACCATAAATTTTAGTCCTCTGGTTCAATTTTAGTGTTTAGTTTTCCGTTGTTTTCAATTCTTCAATTAATGCTCCTATTGCACATATTTTGTGTTGTGAACACCTCTTGTACTTCAGTAATAAATGTCACATTTATTATCGAAAAAAAATTAAACATTCATGAATTAAGATTATGAGTTTATATGAACAGTTCATGTGTCAAATCACTATCCATCACAATTGCACACTAAATGCTAATAATTATACTACATATATATGTGCACAACTTTCCAGTTTTTTCAGAACTGTGCACATACCTACGTACATTAGAAAAAATAAATCTCAATAAACTTGAACCATTTTTTATGGAAAAAATCCTTTATGAAATTAGAGTTCAGACACATGCGCACGCGCGCACACACACACACATATATATATATATATATATATATATATATTAGAGAAGAAAAGCAAACGTATATGTTATATCCATATAGAGATAGGAGAAAATAATGGCCCATAGTATTCAACTCCAACCATTCTATGGCTCTTTCATAAACCTGCAGGGTTCACCAAAGACGATTAATCCTGCCAAAAATCTTGCGCAAAAATGGCGAATAAAATCGCAACAATATCATCATCATCATCACCGGCACTCAACAACTAATTTCCAGCCAACATCTTGGAGTTACGAGACTATTGAATCCATTTGCAACCAAAATAAGTACCACTCGGTAATTGTGAATATGCATTATCTTCATCAATACATATATGTTGCTAAATTAGTAGATTATCGCTTCAAATAAGTACCACTTGGTAATTGTTCATTCTCATCGGTAAAGGCTTATATATTGAACTTCTCCAGGTGAATTGAAAAAATTGCCTCGTCGTATATCTCTCTATATATTGACGAAATTAGTTACAAAATTGCAGGGTAAAAATTATGTAGTAATATTATGTTCTGGGATTAAGGATTTGTAAGTCCTATAGCTTATCTTTATTTTGAATTTGATCCACATGAATTGCATATTTTGATATTGGTCCTATAAGTTTAAAAATATTATAATTTGTCCTTTTCAAACTTTCAGGACCAAAATCAAAATTGATTTTGGTCCTGTAAGTTTGTAAATGATCAAAATCAAAATATTTTTAAACTTACATGATCAATATAAAAATGTGTAATTTAAGTGGACCAAACTCAAATTTGTGACAAGCTGTAGGAATACAAAAACTTTAATCCCTTAAGTTTATTATAAACTATTTTTATACTTTATGTTCAATTAATATTTTAATACTATTATGTTTAATTAATTAATCCAATTAAATATACATTATAATTGAGATGTTTTGATGTATTTGAATTATAAAAATTTGATTATACAATTTGCCTTTCTCCTTAATTTTCCAACAATTTTCACTTCAAAACTTGGCAGAATGAGCATATATGATCAGAATATAAATTAGGAAACTATTAAATTATACTATATGGTACACACACATATATATAAAATATATTTTAGGAAGGATTTGAAAATGATAGGCTTTTGTGAGACAAAATATTATTTAATCAATAAAAAATTGGATCGATTGTAGAATACATACGGATCAAATATAGACTCGTCTCATAGCATACGACCATGAGACTCCTTCGTAAATTAATGCTGACAAAAGAAATACTACCTCCATCCCTTAAAAGTTTGCGGTACTTTTGGGGCACGACTTTTAAGGAAAAGTGTAATGAGTAGAATATGTATGGTGGAGATTGTGAGATAAAGATTTTAAAGGTGAAGATTTAAAGGAATATTTCCATTTTGGGAGTGTGCAAATTTTTGTGGGACAAACTAAAAAGGAAAGTATGCAAATTTTTGTGGGACAGAGGTAGTAGTACGTATATCATGATTTGGACTTGCTTTGAGTATTTATTTGATGCCAAAAATAGGTGGAAGATGAGGGAAAGAGCATAATGAAAATGGAGGAGGAAGTTAGACGCATGCTCGAGGTCGAAGATATGGAGGCATTGGCTTTGATTGAACTAATTGATGATATTCATTGTCTAGGGTTGAATTACAAGTTTCTTGAATTTTCTAAAAAAGCCCTTGCCAGAATTACTTCACAGCATTTTGAGCAAAATATACACAACAATTTGCACTCTTGTGCTCTCTATTTCAGGCTTCTTAGACTGCACGGCCACCACATCTCCGCAGGTACTTAAATTGTTTTCTTTCTAGCTTTTTATTCACATATTAATTACATAGAAAAAGTCTCAAATGTTAATTTTAATCTTGTAACTTTTTAACCTTTACAACTATGATAAGTTTGGACCAAAATTGGAGAAAGTAAGAAGATACAAGACTAGAATTGAGCAAATAAAAAAGGACCAAAGTTGACTCTGAAGGGATCAAAATTGACACAAAAATGTCCAAAATTAAAAAGTAAATAGATACAAGACTAAATTTGAACTCGGCAAAAGTGTGAAAGTTATAGGATGATCGATGATTTTATCTCCATGTTAATATAATATACTTAACAAACTTATTTTTTACTGAATAAAGACATATTTGAGAGCTTCAAAGATTCCGATATAAATTTTGATCCGAAGTTAGCCACAAACATTAGTGGAATGTTAAGCTTGTACGAAGCTTCGTTTCTTGCTTTCGAGGGAGAGAGCATACTAGACGAGGCTAAGGAATTTACGAGATTCCACCTCACGAGCATGATGAGAGAAATGGACACAAAAAACAGGTTGCGAGTGAAGCACGCTTTAGAACTTCCATTGCACAAGAGAGTGACAAGATTGGAAGCAAGGTGGAATATTGAGATGTACGATAATAAACAAAACAAGACAAAACAATTATTGCACAAATTGGCAATCTTAGATTTCAATATGGTGTTGTTGCAACACCAACATGATCTCCAAGAGGTCTCGAGGTACATTTAATTTCTTCATATATCAAACTAGTCCTATATTAAATGTCACAAGTACTCTATAAACATTAACCTAATCTCTCTCTCACACACACACTAACCTAGTGTCTTTTTGAAATTAGAGTTATTTTGGACCCATAACTTTATACCTTTTAACAAATAGTCCTAAAATTGTTAAAAAAAATTCAATACAGTCTGATAACTTTTTAAATTGCATCAGTTTCATTCAATTTACATAGGAAACTTAAAAACTCAGTTATTTTTGTCATGTGCAAGTCACGTGGCAATTAAATTTGGGAGGATCCAACATAATACAAAATTAAATGAAATGAAATGTAAACGAAAAGGCAATCAAATTCATATAGAATTACAACGAAATTAAAATAAAATGAAACTCAAATTACATTCTCTCAAATTTAAATAGCACATGAGTTTCACATGACGAAAACAATGATATTTTTGTGTTTTCGACGTAAGATGAAATAGGCAAGACTTAAAAGTTACATGATTAAATTGATTTCTCTTATAATTTTTGGGATGATTTGAGAAAAATTAGAAAGTTACCAAAGTAACTTTAATCTCGATGTAAATTGGACAAAATTGATGCAATTTACAAAGCTATGGGATTAAATTAGTTTGTACTGCTCGTGATGTGGGACCATTGGATGAGTTGTTAAGTAGTTTGGGACGATTTGAGAAATAACATAAAATTATGGGTGCAAAGTAACTTTAATCTCTGTTAAATTTTTGGGACCAAAAAAATTTAACTATTTTGATTTAGCCCCAATATTAGAAAAATATCCAATTTTTGACCAAAAATCGTCAAAAAGTTAAAATTAGTGTTGTTTTATATCATGTGATGATCCAATTTGGGGTAAAATTGGACGGTAGTTATGAGGCCAAAACTGGGCATTCATGTGACATAAAAAGATACCATTTTAAATTTTCGAGAAAAAAAGTTTTTGATCACATAACTTATTGCGTGTCCATTTTTATCCAATTTTTTTTTACTCTAACTCTTTGGATTATCCAATTTTGGTTTCATTTTTATCAAAAACATAAAAATAATGTCATTTTTTCCCATGCAAGGCGCGGGGGATGGTTGGATTTGAAAATTTCCGGAATCCCTGCTGATATTTTATTATTTTTTATTAGTGCTTTAGTGATATGAAAAAATAAAATAAAAACAAAACTAAAAAAGAAATTATTTGACAGTCACGTTCACAAGGATACCGGAAAGCCCCAAATTCAACCATCAGGTGCACAGTGCATGGCAAAAAATTACGTTAATTTCACTTTTACAAAAAAATGGGACCAAAAGTCGACAGCACAAATAGTTACAGGACTAAAATTTAAAAATCAATTTGTTTGGGACAAAAAAAAGGACACTTTGATAATTTGTGAGACAAAAAAACATTCTATCTCTCAATTTTCTGATTATTTTAAGCCAAAATTGGACATTCCTTAGTTAATTTTGGGATTAAATCGAAACAATTAAACTCTTTTAGATCAAAATTGGACCGTGATGATACATTTATTTGTTCGACATATTTTAGGTGGTGGAGATATGTGGGCTTAGCAAATAAGATGAGCTTTGCAAGAGATCGACTTATGGAGAGCTTCTTCTGGGTCGTCGGAATGGTTCCCGAACCTCAGTATTATGAGTGCCGCATAGGGCTAGCCAAAGTGGTTAACCTAATCACTGTTTTAGATGATATTTATGATGTTTATGCTTCTCCACAAGAGCTTCAGCAACTCACAGATGCTGTTGACAAGTACGTTTTAGCAAACACTATTATTAAATTATGTTTTATTTTTATAGCAAGTACAATTTATATAAAGGACTTAATTATTGATTTATTTCTCCATCTTAATTAATTGACCATTTTGTTTTGGTATAAATTTTAGATGGGATGTCAATTCCGTGAATAACCTTCCTTATTGCTTGAAGCTATTCTTCTTGGCTCTTTACAACACTGTCAACAACTTGGCTTATGATACTTTAAGGGAACAAAATCAATTTATAGTTCCTCACCTTAGACAAGTGGTAAGTCATTACTTTTTCTTGTAGCTAAGTTTTACTTATTTAAAATGATACTCCTCCCTCCTAAACTCGTTTGCTTTTTGCACAAGTTCACTGGATTTGTTGTATTGCTCCATTTATTTTAGAAATCTAATTAAATTAAACATGGAAGGTAACCCCCAGGTAGGGGTGTAAATGAGTCAAGCCGGCTCGCAATCTACTCGTGCTCGACTCGTAAAAAGATCGAAATCGACTCGAACCAAATCGAGTCGAGCTCGAGCTCGAGCTACTCGAGTAGCTGTCGAGTTCGAGTTCGAGTTTATAAATACTCGGCTCGAGAGGCTCGCGAGCCTAATCGAGCTTGCACAATGTTTAATATTTTTTTATTATTTTTAATATATAAATAAAGTTATCGAGCTCGAGTCGAGTCGAGCTTTAATTTTAGAAAAAAAAGAGGTAAAATATATTTAATATTTCATTTTATTAAAATAATAAAATTATCGAGTCGAGTCGAGCCGAGCTCGAGTTTGTCGAGTTCTTAACCGAGTCGAGCTCGAGCTAAAAAAATCAAGCTCGATCGAGTTCGAGTCGAGTTTCGAGCTTCGAGTATTGCTTTCGAGTCGAGTTTCGAGCTCAGCACTACTCGGCTCGGCTCGACTCATTTACACCCCTACCCCCAGGGGTTGGCCTAGTGGCGAGGGCTTGTGACTTATGAGTGTGCTCCTCTTTAGATCTCACGTTTGAAACCTATAAGATGCGATCAATTTCTGAGATGTGTCAGACCACACAGAGTTTTGCTCTGACTTGAAATGGGTAAAAGAGAGATAATTTTTTTTTGTCCCTTAACTTGTTGAGTGTCCGCTTTTTGTCCCAAAAATTTTGACACTTTGATTTTGGTCCCATAATTCTTTGGTTTTGTCCAATTTTGGTTCCATTTTTACCAAAAAAGTGTAAATAATACTACCTCCGTCCCAACTCTTTCTTCCTACTTTTATTATATCTCCTTCACAAAAAATAATAAAAGAGGAAAAAATATATGGGGGCAGAGGGAGTATAATTTTTTGTCATGCATGACGCATGTGGTGGTTGAATTTGGGGTTTTTCGGTACTCTTGCTGATGCGGCTGCCAAATAATCAAATTTTCTTTCATTTTGTATTATTTTATTTGTTTTTTCTATATTACTGAAACACTAATAATAAATAATAAAATATCATCAAGGATGATGGAAAGTTCCAAATTCAACCACCATGTGCACCTTGCATGGCAAAAAATAATATTATTTTCACTTTTACAGTAAAAATAGCAAAATTGGATAGACTCAAAGAGTTACTAGACCAAAATCGAAGAGTCAAACAAACTAAATTGAAAGTTCATTTTTAATCATATATTAGAGTAAAAATCTAATTTGACGAAGTTGTATAACTCAAATGGTTAGAGATCCACTACCTATGATTGAGAGGTCATGGATTCGAGTCCCTAAATAGAACCTAAATTTTATTAATCTTAAAGCAGGTAGATTTCATGAGCAATTTTTATCACCAGGCCACCACTATTGAATAAATTATTTGGATTTAAACTTAATGTTATACATATAACTTAGTAATTGGATATTGAGGTGGAAAGGATGTGGCACTGCGATGGAGCAGATGTGGCACTTAAATGGCCTAAAAGCCCTAAATCCGCCACTCATGTGAATTACATGTTAATTTAGCCAGATTAATTCTAATTCAGGCTTGGTTGTCCTACATTAACAAATTTCTTTAACACATTATCCTTCTTTTACAAGACTGAAAACATATACTTTTGCAAGCCAAAAAATATACTCCCTCCGTCTCAGGACTACTTTCATAGTAGTTCTGGGCACGCGAACCAAGGAATAGTAAGTATGTGAGTGTAAAATTAAATAATAAAATATAAAAAAGTGTACTTTGTTGACTTTTGTGAGTGTAAAAAATTTCCTTTTTGGTTGTGTGAAAGTAGAATTGGGACATGCAAATAAGAAAAGTGTGGAAGTAGTTCTGGGACGGAGGGAATATTATCCATAAAATACTAACATCCCTAAGTTACTTCCTAAAAATCATTTTCCCTGCAATTTGTATAGAAACTGAGGGGGTGCTTGGTATGAAAATTCTTCAATGGTAATGAGAATTCTACACATAGTAATTATTGTATGTAATGAAAACAAATGAGGTACATAACATTGTTTTTCCTCCTAAATAAGGTAATCACCACCCTCATTTGATTAACTCCATCTCATCTTATAATCCTCCTTCTCAATCAATCCCTCATACCACAACCAACAACATTATTTTTTGTTAACTTTTTCCAAAATTGAGCACAACATTAATGATGTACCACCATGAACACAAACTTTCATTCTACATATGTAGGGTAAAGGAGGAAAATGAAATTTCATTCCCATTACCATTAAAGAATTTAAAACAAGCGCCCCCTGATTTCATAACAAGGAAAGGAAATATACACTGTGTGCATCAGTGTCTGTAGCGTATGTGCAATTAATATTTAACATTTTAAATATTCAAATACGAGAAATTCCTATTTTGATCCATCAACTTTTTTTTTTCCAGTGGGGAGATTTATGCAAATCATTCTTAAGAGAAGCAAAGTGGAGTTACAAGAAACATATCCCTAAGTTTGATGAATACCTTAATAATGGATGTACTTCATCTTCCGGGGTTGTCTTGCTAACTCATGCCTATTATTTAACTACACCAACTATCAAATATGAGGCCCTAAAAAGCTTGAGTGATAGCAATGGTTTGCTGCATGTCCCATGCAGAATTTTTCGTTTGGCAAATGATTTATCTTCCTACAAGGTATATAAACCTCAAATTTATGAAAGAAAAAGTAGGGAAAATGGTTTTTTTTTGTCCTTTTTTTCACCTATTACAATTTTGGTCATCTTGACTATTGAAATTTGATTTTAGTCTTTTATCTCTAAAAAAGTTTGATTTTCATTCTTTAGTCTTTATAAATAAATTTGATTATCGTCCTTTCTGAAAGATGTAAGACTAAAGTCAAATTCTAATAGTTAGAAGACCAAAATTATAACAGGTGAAAGATAAAGAACGAAAAAAAATCATTTTCACAAGAAAAGTATAATAATTTTAGTTAGGTCTTTATTTTCTTAATAATCAAATGTAAATTTAGAATGACATCTCTTGTTACATAATAGTGCAACATCTTTTGTTACACAAAATTGTAGAATAATGTGTTTATTGATCACTTAATTCGGATTTCAATCTCGTGCAGGAAGATATGGAAAGAGGAGAAGAGTCGAATGCAGTATCGTGCTACATGCATGAAACTGGTGCATCTCATGAAGTTGCTTGTGCATATATTCAACAATTAATTGATCATAACTGGAAAATGATGAACCATGAAATAACTTATAACTCGAACTTCGACAAATCTTTTGTCGAGACATCTTGCAATCTTGCACGCATTGCCACTTCTCAATACCAACACGGAGATGCACATACTGCCCCAACTGATGTATCAAGAAATCGAGTCAAGTCTGTTATTGTTGAGCCCATTAAAGTCTGGCCATAAATGAAAATTCGTCTCACGCTAAATTTTACTATTAGTTATTTGTCGGATATAAAATAAATTTTGAAGTTTGAGGCTTTCAATTTCCGATTTTATTTTGTTGTTCTATTTTGGGTTTCATTACCTTTAATACATGGCAGGTTTGATATAAAAGATGATATGTGGATTATATTGAAACACAAGATGTATATATTGTTATACGTTGTTGTTGTGAATCTATCAACCTTAACAAGACTTCAACTATTCAAGCAATAATCAGAACAAAGAACTCTAATCCAAAATCAGATAAACACAATTGCAGAAAGATAAGAAATCAAGATGCTCAAGAACAAAAGATTTAATTACATGGTTCGATCAATTGATCTACGTCCACGGATGGGGCTGCTCACTTTCACTAATTTGAAGAATAATGTTTACAGAGTACAAAGCTTCTCTCAGAGTATCTCTCAATATGTATGTCATTCTCTATGTGTTGATCATCATATTCTCTGGTTTGAATATGTATATATTGATGTATAAGCCCTAACTGCCTAACTTGAGTAGCCAATCCATAACCAATCAATCAACTGATATGGTTGTAACCACCAAGAATAACTGACCAGACGTCCAATAGAATTACTCCCCCAACTGCTCGAAATAACTGACTTTATCATTGTGATTGAAGTGGCCTTTGTCATCCTCTGTTTCAGTTATTTATAGATTCATAACTGTCAGCTTATGAACTTCAGCTTGAGTGACTCAGGAAGTAGGTGACTTCAACTTAGGATAAGTAACTCAGGATCGTGACTTCAGGTGACTTGAGCTTTCAGTAGACAAGTGCCTTCAGGATCTGAGCACTCAGGAAGTGAGTCAGGATCTGTGCACTTAGGCTCAGTATCAAACCTTCGCTCATGCTCAGGATCAGATTCTTTCAGGTGCAGGATCTTATCTCAGGATCCAGACTCAGTAGTCAAACATCAGGATTACAATTCAGATTTCAGGATCTGATTTCAGGCTTCAAACTCAGCCTATCTTTTACACATTACAATTCTCCACCTCAAAGTAAGTGAGTTTTCCCATTCCACACTCTACCTTAACAACCAACTTATGGTATATCCCATGACTGTAACTTGATCAGCTTCAAATAGTATATGAACTTGGATGTAGGTAGGACCTTAGTCAACATATCTGCTGCATTGTCCTTAGTAGAAACCTTCTGCACTGAAATCACTTTCTTTTCCACCACATCTCTCACAAAATAAAGCCTAACATCAATATGCTTGGATCTTTCATGAAAGACCTGATGCTTGACTAAATGAATTGTGCTCTGATTGTCATACTGAACTACAACTTCTCTCTGCCTTATTCCAAATTCTTTAATTATACCATTGAGCCACATTGCTTCCTTTACTGCTTCAGTCATTGCAATATATTCAGCCTCAGTAGTTGAGAGTGCTACTACTGATTGGAGTACTGTTTTCCAACTGATTGATGTACCATATAAAGTAAACATATAACCTGTTAAGGATTCCCTTGTGTCAATGCTCCCAGCATAATCTGAATCCACATATCCTTGTAGAGGTTGTGTGCTGTCCTTAGTCTTCTCAAAAGAGTAACCCCAGGTTTTCAGTTCCTTTTAAGTATCTCATGATCCACTTAAAAGCTTCCCAGTGTATCTTTCCTGGATTTGCCATAAATCTACTGACTACACTGACTGAATATGCTAAATCTGGCCTGCTGCACACCATAGCATACATTATGCTACCAATTTCATTTGAGTAAGGAATTTTACTCATTTGTGCCTTCTCTTTTACTGAGTTGGGACACTAATCTGCTGTCAGTCTGAATTGTTTTCCCAGTGGAGTGGATACAATCCTGAGTTCATGCATATTAAGCCTCTTGAGTATTTTCAGGATGTAATCCCTTTGATTTAAGAACAACCTTCATTTGTCCTTATCTCTGATAATTTCCATGCCCAATATCCTCTTAGCACTGCCCAGATCCTTCATGTCAAATTTACTACTGAGTTTTACCTTTATCTTCTGAATTCTTTCAGAACTCTTGCTTGCAACCAACATGTCATCCACATAGAGCAACAGGTATGTGAGTACTTTCTTTCCTTATTTTTCAAGATAGCTAGACACAACTATCATACCTGCACCCAGTAAAGCCTATAGAGATCATGAAACTGTCAAACTTCTTATACCATTGCCTAGGACATTGTTTAAGTCCATACAATAATTTCTTTAGTAGACACACCTTATCCTGATTTCCTGGAAAATAAAACCTTCAGGTTGTTGCATGTGTATTGTCTCTTCAAGATCTCCATGTAGAAAAGCTGTCTTGACATCTAACTGTTGAAGCTCTAAGTCCTCCTGAGCTACTTTTGACAATAAAATCTTATTGAGCAATGTTTCACAACTGGTGAGAATACCTCAGTGAAATCAACCCCCTCTCTCTAAGTGAATCCTCTAGCCACAAGCATTGCCTTGTATCTCAGCTTCTCTTGATCTCCTGACCCCATTTCAGATTTCTTCTTGAAAATCCACTTGGAATTGACTACCTTCTATCCCTGAACTAGGTTCACTAAGGTCCAAGTGTTGTCCCTTTCTAATGACTGAAGTTCTTTAGTCATTTCCAATATTCATCTCTCTTTATCTTTTCCTGACACAGTTTCAGTATAACTTTGTGGTTCCTGATGCTCCACTTTTTCAACATTTGTTAGGGCATATGACACCATATCAACTTGACCAAATCTAGCTGGAGGGTGTATGCTTCTCCTGTGTCTGTCTCTTGCTAGACTATAATTCCTGAGATCTTGGCCTTTTGTATCTGGAATTGAATGGTCAGAATGTTCTTCAATCTCACTATCCTCAGGATCTTCTTGTACTGAATCTGCTTCAGCATCTGCTTGTCCTGAGTTTTTGTCAGAAGTCTCCACCTCAACCTGAAATCCTTCTTCTGAGAGAATACCATCAGAGTCCTGAGTGCTTATTGGATGATTGTATCCCATGACTTTTTCATTAAAAGTCACATCTCTACTGACAATTCACCTTTTGTGCTCAGGCTCCAGACATTATAACTTGTATCCTTTTACTCCCTTAGGATTAGGGATGTAAACGAACCGGGCCGAGCCGAATACTATCATGCTTGAGCTCGGCTTGTTTGCTCGGTTATAGGCTCAAGCTCAGTTCGAACTCTAATAATTGAGCTCGAGCTTGGCTCGTGAAATATTCGTTAACTAAATAAACGAGTTAGCTTAAGCTCGGCTCGAAAAAAAGCTCGTTTGCTTAGTTCGAGCTCGGTTTGAAAAAAAGTTCGTTTGCATATTTTGAGATCGGCTCGAAAGAATGCTTGTTTTTATAGTTTGAGTTTGGCTCGAAAAAAACTCGTTTACATAGTTCAAGCTCGGCTCGAAAAAAGCTCATTTGTATAGTTCGAGCTCGGCTCGAAAAAAAGCTCATTTGCATAGTTCGAGCCTATTCGCGAGCTTTTGAGCCAAATACCATAAAGCTCGAGCTCGGCTCAATAAAATAATCAAGCTCAAATTCGGGTTCGAGCTCGGCTCATGAAATTTAACAAACAAACTCAAACGAATTTTGATCCCTTTGTGTTCTTCTTCTTCTTGTTCTGAAAACATTTCTTGCCCTTCTTGAATTTGATATTCAGACCCTCAGCATGCACTGAAACTTTCTTGTCAGTTAGTAACTGCAGAGATTTGGTTTTGAGTACAGCTAGAATATCATCAAAGGATAATTGATTTTGTCTCCCAAATAATAATGCATCCTTGAAATTCTCTAAGGATTTAGGCAAAGAATTCAAGAGCATCAGAGCCTAGTCATCATCATCAATTTCCACTCCCAGGTTCTCAAGATCATCAGCAGCCTTGTTAAACTCCTCAAGTTGCTCAATCGACTCCTTCTCTCCAGTCATCTTGAAGGGAATCAGTTTCTGTTTCATGAACAACTTGTTGGTGATAAACTTGGTCTGATACACCTTCTCTAGTTTACTCCAAACACCAATGACAGTCTTCTCCTTGCGCACCTCCCTCAAAGGCTTATCCCCCAAACACAGAATAATGGTTCTATGAGATTTCTTCAATATTTCCTATATCTTGGTTGGATTTTCAGATGAGGTAGAGGGCCATTGATCTTCAGGCTTCAGGGCATTTGCTAACTCATGATGAGTCAAGACAGCCTTCATCTTGATATTTCACAAACCAAAATAGTTTGCTCCAGTGAATTTCTCAAAATTCAGCTCGGTAGATACCATGATTGATGATTAATTTAGTCGATTCTTCCCACAAACGTCGCCATTTGTTGTGAATTTATCGACCTTAACAAGACTTGACTATTCAAGCAATAATCAGAACAAAGAACTCTAATTCAAAATTAGATGAACACAATTGTAGAAAGATAAGAAATCAAGACGCTCAAGAACAAAAGATTTACGTGGTTCTGTCAATTGATCTATGTCCATGGACGAGATTGCTCACTTTCACTAATTTGAAGAATAATGTTTACAGAGTATAAAGCTTCTCTCAATATGTATATCACTATCTATGTGTTGATCATCATATTCTCTGGTTTGAATATGTATATATAGATGTATAAGCCCTAACTGCCTAACTTGAGTAACCAATCCATAACCAATCAATCAGCTGATATGGTTGTAACCACCAAGAATAACTGACCAGACGTCCAATAGAATTACTCCTCCAACTGCTTGAAATAATTATCACTGTGATTGAAGTGGCCTTTGTCATCCTCTATTTCAGTTATTTATAGATTCATAACTGTCAGCTCAGAAACTTCAGCTTGAGTTTCTCAGGAAGTAGGTGACTTCAGCTCAGGATAAGTAACCCAGAATCGTGCATTCAGGTGATTTGAGCTTTCAGTAGACAAGTGCCTTCAGGATCTAAATACTCAGGAAGTGAGTCAGGGTCAAGTGTCTAATTATGGGGGTTCTACTACCAATTACCTTCTCTCGAATGCAGAAAAGGTACAATTAAAACATCTAATTAATCCCGAACCCACAAATATGCACTCATATAGCTCACTCAACCCTAGTAATATTGCAAGTATAAATCTGTACATACATTAGACAAGAAAATTAACTAAAGCCCAAATAAGCCCATAATTAGAAAATTTATTCCAGAGCTACATAAATAAAATCATAAACAAATACCTACTCAATATTCACATGGTCTCAAGCTCTCTAAAGTATAAAATAATTTAGCGAATAACTAAATCAATAAAACCCATATCAATGATAATACAAAAATCCATAAAAATTTAAAATAACAACTAAATAAATAGAGTAAAGGTAGAATTCACCTAGCAAATGTGATTATAACTTAACTGAAACAAAAACTTCAAATGTCCTGCAAGAAAATTAAAGAAACCTAACAACACCTTCTACTATGTGTAAAAACTGCAGGAATTTTTGAGAGTGAGAGTGGATAATGTGGATAATAATGGATAATGTGTAAAAATCTGAGTAGAGGGTATTTATAGTGTTGGATAAGGTTTTGGAACCAAAATTGCATTTAAGCTCCTGAACATTCTGAAAAATTCGAAGTTGACAGAGTCAACTGGGAGTGCACGGTTGAGTGGACAAATCGCTCAACTCACTGAGTCAGGTGCACAACCGTGTGCGTGAAAATATGTTTCGCACGATTCTTCCCTGTTTCTGGCTTTAATTGGAGGCGTCGATCTTCCTGTAGGCTTCAATTTTCGGCGAATTGAGCTTCGGCAGATTCCGGTGGCTGTTTTGAGATTTGTGGATGGAAGAAGGCTTTTTCCGGTGGCATCGATTCTTTTAAGCAACTCTGGTGCTTGAGCAGTAAACAGGGCTTCGAATGGCGGTGATCGTCTTCTCCGGCAAGCAGGGAACAACCACTTCTGCAATTTTCGGTGGCTTTTGACGGCGAGGTTATGACTTCAATGGTTGAGGCAGGCGTGGTGGTTGATTTGTGTGGACACATGCAAAGCTTCTTTCTTCTTAAAAAAATACTGCTTTCCTTTTTCTTCAGAGCTCATTTTTAACTCAAAATTTATTGAGGGACCCATTTGAGTATACAACTCCCTTCTTAGAGCCATAAATTAATTGTATGAATGGAAATGAATTTGGCCCAGTGCCTCATTTACTTCGGCTTCATTCAGGGGGTGCTTGTTTCAAATTCTTCAATAGTAATGGGAATTAAATTTTATTTTCCTTCTTTACCCTTACATATGATGAATGAGAGTTTGTGTTCATAGTGGTTACATCATTAGTGTTGTGCTCCAATTTTGGAATAAATTGACAAAAAAAAATGTTGTTGATTGTGGTATGGGGGATTGATTGAGGAGGAGGATTATAGGATGAGATGATGGTAATCAAATGAGGGTAATCATTACCTTATTTAGGGGAAAAATCAATGTTGTGTACCTCATTTGTTCTCATTACCTACTATAATTACTATACATTTATCTTCACTCCCATTACCATTGAAGAATTTTCATACCAAGCGCCCCCTCAGTTTATCAATAAAGAGTGGGTATTATGTGAATAGTAATCATGATAACAATTTTATGCAAAACATATTCTCTTTCACGCAATAATATATATTTTGATGTGTAGTGTTAGTTCATATATAGTATGATGTTAGTTCATGTACAATATAGTATTAGTTTATATACAAAGTTGTTTTAGTTCATTTAATATGGCATGCTACCAGTGGTGTTCACTACAAAAAATGCACGAATTGCTGACCACCTAAAAATCGGTCGCTAATTATATAATTAGCAACCGACGTTGACTATGGGTCAAAAAGGAGAAATTTGCGACCGATTAGCGATCGCCGGCGGTCGCTAATGTTACAAAAAATTAGCGACCACCTTTTGTCGGTCGCTAAACTGGTATTGTGACAATTTAGCGACCGTCTGTGGCGGTCGCCAAATATCGAATCCAAAAGCAGGTAGGTGGGCAGTAATTGCCCGATTCGAGCGGTCGCTAAATTAAAAAAAAAGTGGTCGCAAATTTACAAATATACAACAACTTATGCTCTTTTCTTTCATTTTCATTCACGAAAAAACAACCTCCCCATTCTTAAAAAAACCTCTAAAATGTGAATAAGTATTATTTCAACGTGTTGGTTGCAATCGTTTGGGTCTATTGTCACATTATGCTAGTTAATTCAATTTGACCGCACATTTTTACATTTTTACCATTTGATTTCTTTTATTGAATAAACTTTATTTGCTTGATAAAATACATGTTAGATAAAGCAAATTTGTGTGTTCGATTTGTGATAAATTTAGCATTATTTGTTGTACATTAATTGTTTATGGATATATCTATTTTTATTGGAGATTAGTCCTAATTTTGTTAGATTTGGTTGTGAATTACATATATGTTTGATAAATTTAGTGTAATTGAGGATTTTTTATTTTAAAAAAATGGATATGCTTGTTTATAGTCGAAACTCTAGCGAATATTTTTTATAATTCTAATGTGATGCATTCTTAATTTGAATCAGATGGAACTCTCTGATCGTCGTTGAATGAATCAAATGCCTCGTATGATACAAGGAATTATTAACTCTGAAGTTTATGAGAAAATTGATGAGTTTACGAAGTTTGCCTCTCGTAATCCACATAACATGGATAGATGTGGTTGGATTAGATGTCCTTGTTCAAGAAAAAAATGAGGTAACAAGAGATTCATGAACACTGATGAGGTAAAAACTCATCTTGTGAGGTTCAGTTTTACTCCATATTATTACAATTGGACCGGACATGGCGAATGTCGGTGTAATTATAATATAGAAACAGTGGTTGCCTTCTATGATCAGTGGAGTAGTGGTGGAGGTGAGAGATTTAAGATTGGTGGTTTGAGCTGTGATCCGCCTAATCCATGCTTTGGGACACTACTGGATGAGGTAGATGAATTCTAATGGTATCATATGATGATTGATGAGTCTGGTTTGGGTGATCACCACACTACCATGGAGGAGGAACCAAATCCTCATTCGAAGAAATTTTTTGAGATGCTTAAATCTGTCGATCAGAAGTTGTTTCCTGGTTGTGATACTGAGACTCAATTTCATTCAACGCTCAGAAGTTGTCCATTAAAACTGAAGGCAAAGTGAGTCATAAAGTTTACAATCAATTTGCGAAGTTGTTCAATGGGCCATACCTAAATAGAACACAACACCAGAAAATTTCTATCAAAGTAAGAGGCTGTTGAAGGATATGGGTTTACCATTAGAGAAAATTGATTGTTGTACCAACAGTTGCATGCTGTTTTGGGGTGACGACGAGAGCATTAATAAGTGCAAGATGTGCAGCCACCCTAGGTTCAAATCCTCTGGTCGTAGGAAGAAGGCAACTTTAAAGTCTATGTATTATCTTCCCATCACTCCTCGTTTAGAGAGGTTATATCAGTCAAGTGACACTGCAAAAGGCATGAGATGGCATGCTGAGGAGTATTTTGGTCCGAATTTCAGAGACATGCATCATGCTGCAAACTCTAATGCATGGAGACATCTTGATAGAGAGTTTCTAGATTTTGCGAGTGAGAAGAGAAATGTGAGGCTTGGTCTGTGCACAGATGGATTTACTCCATTTAGTATGCACAGGAAGAAATATTCGTTGTGGCTTGTGTTATTGACTCCGTACAATCTACCTCTTTGGTTGTGCATGAAGCCTCAACACATATTTCTCACTGTCTTGGTGCCTGGTCCTCAGAACCCTAAGCATAACCTGGATGTCTACCTTCAACCATTGATTAAAGACTTGTTATATTTGTGGCATACGGGAGTAGAGACATACAACGTGTACAAGAAGGAGTACTTCACGTTACGGGCTGCTATTTTATAGACCAACTTTCCAGCATATTCTATGTTATCTGGGTGGTCGACAGCTAGAAAACAAGCATGCCCGTACTGCATGGATGTGTTTGATGCATTTTATCTTCCATTGAGTAGAAAGATATCATGGTTCGACAACCATCGGAACTTTCTATGTGATGATCATGCCTTCCGGAGGGACAAAGTGAATTTTCTAAAGTAAACATGCTATAAAGCATCCAAGGTCACGAGTTCGAACAAATATATAGATATTGTTTATATTTTAATCACTACTTAATAATGATAAGAGTTTTATCTATTTAGTTTAATCATACACACTTTATTTTAGGTGATTCGTTGTTGTACGAGGTTACGATAATTGACTTGTGGAAAATGAATGAGGAGGGTGCAATAGAGCACAATAAACGGATCCCGGGAGATTGGAAGAAGAGGAGCATCTTTTGGGACTTGCCTTATTGGAGTAATTTATTGATTAGACACAACTTGGATGTTATGCATATAGAGAAGAATGTGTTTGATAATTTGTTCCACACGATCCTGAATACAGAAGGCTAGACCAAAGACACAGCAAGATCCAGACAAGAGTTAAGTCAGTTCTGTTCTTGTCCTAGCCTGTCCAGAGGTCAATAACCGGGTTAGTTTCCACAGGCTAGCTACACAATCACCAAAGCAGATAAGAAAAAAAATATTTCAATAGGTGAAGGAACTGCACTTTCCAGACAATTACGTATCAAATATGGGTCGGTCTTTTGATCCAGAAACAGGGAAAGTCGATGCGATGAAGAGTCATGACTAGCATATTTTTATGCAGCGGTTGATATCGATTGCCTTTTGGTACACACTTCTAAAGGCTGTATGGAGTGTCATCATGGAATTAAGTCTATTTTTTAGAGACTTAACTTCCTCATTGATTACAGTGGATGAAATGCAGCGTTTGGATAGAGACATCCCTATTATATTGTGCAAGTTAGAATGGATTTTTCCACCCAGCTTATTTGATGGAGCACTTACATGTTCATTTACTGTATGAAGCTTTACATGGTGGTCCAGTGCAATATAGGTGGATGTAACCTTTCGAGAGGTAAGTATAAATTTATTTATTAATTTCAAATATTTATTTTAGTTTATTGTTAATTAAATATTGAATTTAATATTTTAGGTATCTCCACAACTTGAAACGTAATATTGGAAATACAACACACATTGAAGCATACATTGTTAATGCTTATCTTACTGAAGAGGTTGGAACATTCTATTCTTACAACTTCGGCGATCAAGTTCAAACCAAGATCAGAAATGAGCCTCGCCACTATGATGGTCACGGAGAAGAACATACTTTTCGTGAGTTCGATGGTATGTTGTCTGTATTCCTACATCCTGGTCGTCCACTGGGTAAGGAGACTAAATAGTATTTTCAAAATGAATGGGAAGAAGAGACGACACATTCGTATATTTTGATGAACACGCTAGAGGTTCAACCATATATACAGTGAGTAATTTATTATTTTAAGTAATTTACTGCAAATATGTTATTATTTTTATACGAATATTTCTTATATGTAGGATGTTTTGTGAGCAAACTCGTCACAAGTACCAGACATGACAGAAGCAGAGGTGTATGAAGCAGTTCGCAATAGATTCATATTTTGGTTCCAAAAATACGTATGTAACACTTTTTTTTTGAAGCAATTTAATTTAATATATGTTATTTATCTTCTAAACTTTTAATATTTATAGGCACTAAGTAATCAACTTCACAATCCACATTCTAAAGCTTTGAGCAAAAGACCATTTCGCCAAGTGACATGTTATAATGGGTACCATTCAAATGGTTATAAATTTCACACAGCTGCGTATGCTTCAATAAAAGCTACTTCAAACAGCGGTGTTTGCGTTACCAATGGAAATTACAATGAAGCACCGATCGATTACTATAGTGTATTGCAAGAAGTGGTTGAAGTAGAATATCCTGGGTGACCATCGAGATTGTTCTGTTCTTTTGTGAATGGTTTGATCCGGGATTGAAGGGAAACCAGTCGATGCAAACTACAAGATTGTTGATATAAACGTCAACAAGAAATACCTAGCTGCATATGACCCCTTCATCTTTGCATCACAAGCATCTCAGGTATATTACTGCAAGTATTCGGTTTCAGGCAAACCGGACTTAAGAATAGTTTGCAAGGTCAAGGCAATGTCATTGTTGGAAATTCCTAATTCATCTAAAGGAGACACTGCACAATTTGAAGATTCATTCCAAACTAAAGTGCAATAGGCTCAAACATAGTTCTTGACGAAGGTATCAATCTTTCTATGGATTTAGTGGCTGCAAATCCGGATACGGTCATTATTGTTAATGAAGTGGATGGAGAAGAGGTAGATGAAGAAGATTATGAGGATGAGGATGAAGGCGAAGATGGACAAGATGATGAGGATGAAGATGAACAAGATGATGACGATGAGGATGAAGATGAAGATTAAGATTAAGATGATGTGGATTAAGAACTTAATTAGTTGTATTAATTATATTTGTTAATTGATTTATATTTGTATTGATATAGTTTTAATTTATATTGATATATGAATAATATTTGTGTTGATATATGTATATATGAATAATATAATTAAAATGATTGGTATATATTAAAATAGCAATCGTCAAAGCGGTCGCTATATATATAAAATTTTAATTAAAAATTAATAACAAAAGACCGCCTATCGCACGCGGGCTATTAATTTAAACAGATATTTAGCGACCGCTTTTGCGGTCACTAATAATAGACCTAATTTAAGTTTTAGTTAGCGACCGCCTAAGAGGTCGCTAATTAACCGACTTTTACTATTAAACTGACTTTAATCGTCAAGTGACCATTTTTCTAATTTAGCGACCGTCTTGGCGGTCGCTAATCTTCAAAATCAGATTACATATATCTTCTTCACATAATCATTTTTCATTTATGAAACAAAAAAATATACTACCTCCATCCTAGGAAAGTCTGCAGTACTTTCCTGGGCACAGGTTATAAGAAAAAAGTGTATTTCACTTTATTAGTCCTCACATCAACCTGTTTTTTGCTAATGATAATTAGTTTGATAATGATATTTTCCCAACTCCTCAAAAGTGGGCGGCTGCAACTTAAAATTAAAATAAAATTATTCATACAAATTTAGAAATTTTGCATTTTAGTTTCCCTCCAAAATAAAAAACACAAAAGTTCCCTCCTAAATTTTATGAGGGTAGTCTAATCAACATTTGAGCCTGAAAATCTCCCTCCAACTATTACAAGCATCATAAATACACTTCACACCATCATAAATACACTTCCATCTACCACTACAAAGCTATTGTACATTAAAAAAAAAACTAGAGGATCTTGAGTTTCATTCAATGAGCAGTGGGGGAAGAGGAGGCAAGGAACTCACTCCATCTGAAAAAAACTTGATTGCCCAATTCTTGATGTCAAATACAACTAATGGTGTCATTAATAGAGGCAAGCAAGCTGAAGCTGCTTCATCATTTGGAGTGTCCCTGAGGACCATTCAATATCTCTGGGCAGCTGTAAAAAAGCAACATTCAAGTGGGCAGCTTGTTGTTTTCATCTCAAATAAGGTAGGCATCAAACATCATGGAAGACAAAATGTTGTTTTGGATGAGGAGAAGATGATTGCCATACCATTTTGAAAAAGAGGAACCATAAGAAAGTTAGCTAGGGTAATGCAATGCAGTAAGTCCACTATTGGTAGGTGGGTGAAAATAGGGATAATCAATGCACACACTAATGCAATGCACCCTGCTATTACAGATGGAAATAAGGTACAAAAGCTTAAATATTATTTGAATGCTTTGGAATTTGATAGCAGCAACAACAAAATCGAGTTTCAAAGCATGCAAAATGTGGTGCACATTGACAAAAAGTGGTTTTACAAGTCCAAGGAAACTACAAGATCATACAAGTTGCCAAGTGAAGTTGCACCTTACAGGTCATGCAAATCCAAGAGATTTATCCCCAAAGTTATGTTTATGTGCGCAGTTGCAAGACCTCTATATTCAAATGATGGTGCATTTCTATTCAATGGAAAAATAGGAAATTTTCCATTCACAAAAGAGGAACCAACCCAAAGAAACAGTAGAAACAGGGCTAGGGGCACACAAAGTCAATTGACTCAATCACTAAAGAGGTCATTAAAAGCTGTCTAATTAACCAGGTACGCATTTAAATTTTTAGTTAGTTGACATTAATATATTCATGTGTAATTCTATCAGAAATGAATCATCATTTAGTTTTTTTTTTCAAATTATACCAGCAATAAAGGCAAAGTGGCCTATAGGTGCAAGCAAACACATTTGCATTCAACAAGACAATGCACGACCACATATTAGCAACTTGGATCTTGAGTTTAGAGCAGCTGCAAACTTAAATGTGTTCAACATTACTCTAATTTGTCAACCACCTAATTCCCCAGACAATAATGTAAATGATTTAGGGTGACTCAATGCAATACAAACTTTACAAGAGGACACAACCTCATATAATGTGGCTGATTTGGTGAAAAATGTGATTTCATCATATGAAGAACTTTCACACATTGGACTTAACAATGTCTTCCTAAGTTTACAGGCCACTATGATTGAGATCATGAAAAGCAAGGGGCATAATGATTTCAAGCTGTCACTCATGAACAAAGCAGCCTTAATCAGGAAGGGCACACTGCCATCAACACTAGAAGTGGAAGAGGTACTTGTAAGGGAATGCATTGAATATTTGATGGAGGGTGGACATATGGAACATGCAGCATATGACTTTTCATCTTTATTGTCAGGTTTAGGCTATGATTAATGCATAGGATTTACCTTTTGAAATCATTTTGAACAAAATCTTTGAAAAGATTGTTATGTTTACAGTCTAAACATATGGTTTAGAAGTCATCTAGGACTTGCTTATGCTGTAAGCATAAAAATATGTAACATGTTGCTAGTATTGACTCTCGTAATGAAGAGCTCTTTTTGTAATGTTGAGATTTTAGGTTACCCTCAGAATAATTTCATCATTGGGCTAATGTGTAATGGGTGAATTGATATGAAACTGTAGAATTAAGCCTCCTAAATTTGGTGACTCAACCCAAGTGGTGGCTTAAGAATGCATGTAAGCAAGCAAGCAAAGAGGAGACCCCAATTATCATAGGGGTTACAATTTGTTTATCAATGCCCCTCAGTAAAAATTCATCACAGGTTCGACACACAATCAAGCCTCCTATACTAGGTGAATCTACCAAATGGTGGCCTTAATTACACAATATTTATCACAATTAATCCAACCATATACACATTTATCACAATTAATCCAACAATATTTATCACCACATTGTCATCAATTCACAGAAACAGTGGCATCACAAAAACCACAAAATTCACAAAAACAGTGGCATCACAAAAACCACAGAATCACAGAAATTTAGGCATCACAAAACCACAGCATCTCAGAAACTCAGACATCAAAGAAATTAAATAACCAACAAAATGACCTTTACAAGATTGGAACCCGTATGGCTAGGGTTTCCAGGTACCATCGACGCAACTCAGCTTTCCTCTCCAGAACCTCTTTCTCCTCTGAATCCATTTCCATCGACAAGTTGGAGTGCGGATCCTCGGTCTCAGGGACTGGAAGCCAATCCTCATCTTCTGAATCAGGAACCACGACATCATTTATGTCTAAATCTGGTGAATAAAAAAGATCAATGGATGCCAACTCAAAAGAATATGACTTTTGGGGCATCTCATTCACCAATGAATCTGGTGAATCATTTTCAATGGGGTCTGACTCCATGGAAGTAATCAAGCTTTGCATTAGATAGATATTGAGAGAGATGAGTGAGGCAATTCCGAGAGAGAAAGAGAAATGAGGCAATTCTGAGAGAGAGAAGTGAGGCACCGACGAGAGAGGGAGAGATGAGAGATCTAGGGTTTTAGAAGATGGTTTGAGAGAAACTGAGAGAGAGTGAGGCGCCGATGAGAGAGGGAGAGATGAGAGATCTAGGGTTTCAAAAGATGGTTTGAGAGAAATTGAGAGAGAGTGAGGCGCCGATGAGATATCTAGGGTTTCAGAAGATGATTCGAGAGAAACTGAGAGAGAGTGAGTGTGAAATGGGCTGGATCATTAATTAGGTAGTGGGTTGGATTAAATTAGGTAGTGGGCTGGATTTAATTAGGTAGTGAATTGGTAATGTTAATGAAAAAAATATTATGTAAAAGTAATGGCATAAATGTAAATATGTGTAATTTGTGAATGCTAATTATTTCTATTTTGGAGCTGTGCAAACTTTTCAGGGACAGATAAAAAAGGAAAGTATGCAAACTTTCCTGGGATGGAGGTAGTAAATCCCTTATCAGTCCGTAAGCCACCCGTCGCTTACCGCCCCCACCCGTCCGCCGCAGCCGTCGTCCACAGGAGAAAGGTAAGTATATTATTTATTTTAATTGTATGATTTAGTATAATTTTATGTTTATTTGATTGATTTATTTTATTTGTTAGTTTAATTGTATTTCTTATTTGATTGACTTAGTTTATTTGATTTAGTATAATTGTTAGTTTAATTGATTTAGTATAATTGCATGTTTATTTGATTTAGTATAATTGTATGTTTAAGAAAGCTGATTTAGTTTATTTGATTTAGTATAATTGTGTGTTTAAGAAAGTTGATTTAGTTTATTTGATTTAGTATAATTGTATGTTTATTTGATTGATTTAGTTTATTTGTTAGTTTAATTGATTTAGATTTATTGATATTGGTATAATGATATAGGTTATTTGATGATATTATTGATATTACGTTTAATTTAGGTTTAATGATATAGGTTATTTGATGATATTTGTTAGTATTGGTTTAGTTTAGGTTTATTCATATTGATGATATTATTGATATTTTTTGTTTAGTATTTGATTTATTGATATTTTTTAGTTGATGATATTTGTTATTGATATGTTTTAATTTATATTGATATAGGTTTAATTGATTTAAGGTTGTTTAATTAGGGTTTAGGGTTTATAAATTATATATGTTAATTATTTTAATGTACTATTGATAATAGATTAGTCAAGATGAAAGTCAGCAGGGAGAGCGAGGACAGATCGAGAGAGGGAGGGGGAGAGGAAGAGGGAGACGACAGGTCCTCCCATTACATGAGATACGAATTACATACTTTTATCACCCGATAGACTCTCACGGTACCGCTAGATCCTCTTCTGCTGCCAGAGCTTCTTCATCCCGACAACATCCTCTACAAGATAATCTACTCCACGTTATGCCGTCTGATGGAGTGTAAGTTTTTTAATTATAAGTATTTTTTATTTTATTACAATTATAAGTATTTTTTAAATTTATGATAATTGCATTTAATATTAATACCTAATTATTTATGTAGCTTGCTTTCGAGTCATAAGGCTTCCAGCTGCATCACAGATGCAGTGAAAAGTGTGGTCTGGCCTTATGGAGTAACTTTCTGGTCTCACGTTCTGGCTGATAAGAAAGTAGTATTTTTTGAGAAGTATAACGTATATTTATAAATAATATTAATTTTATTTAGTATTTAAATTATTATGTAATTTAATTTATATGTTTATTATGAATTTTATTGCAGAAGCTCTGCATTTGGGAACCACAACACGACAAAACGGTGCAGTCTCTCTTCTAAGAAAAAGCGCAGCTGCGCATGAAAGATTTGGTCACCGACATGAAGAGCAAGTGGATGGAAGAGAGGATGATATACAATATGGGGACCGACGAAGAGGGTCACAATATCAGGGAGGGATTAGTCAATTACTAGCTTGATTCGAGGAACGTCCAAGAGGTTCAGACTCAGTCGGTGACCGTGCTGTCGAGGCACGCAAAATATATTCCTTAACTCTTTTTGCCCGAAATTAGCATTAATTGGCCTAAATTTGCAAAACTTAAAAGAAAGTGGCCTAAAATTACAAGCCCGTAAAGATAATGTCCTCTTTTTGTAAAGAGTTATAAGATAGTGTCCTAAAAAATAATTTTCCCTATTAAACATGTTTATTAACTCCTTAAACGGATCACAATGATTATTAATTATCTGATAAATTATGAGTTTTTTTATACAATTCAAAATAATATTAAATTATTTATGTTATATATATTATAATCAAATTAATATTATATCTATTCACAATGCGTAGACCACTTTATTTCTGTCATGGGTATAAACATTCCATATTGCATAGTTGAACATAGAGCATTATTCAAGTAAAACTTTGTTCACACTCTGAAATTTATATTATAAAATATATTTATTGATACCACAAAATATATTTACTTATATTATTACATATATTTACTTACTGATACAATAGTATAAAATTTATATACTATCAATAAATACAATTAATAATATCAATAAACACATTTTGTAATATAAATTTTATATTATGAGATTTATTCATGTAAATTCTTTTGTTGAACATATGATGAACATAACCGATCGAAAGGGAGATACTATTGTACAACACAATGAAAATGATGCAAATACATACATATATATATAACTAAAAGCTAAGAGAAAATTTATATTTATTGGAGGTGAAATACATTTTCTTTGTGAAGAGGACGAGTTAATTTTTTTTTAAAATTTGTACCAATTCTTATAATTTTCTTTTAAATTTTTAATTTTAAATGTATTTCAATACACTATATATCAAAAAAAAATTGGGCTAGCATATTTATTTTATTGTTTTTAAGGTTTTGTTTATTGAATTTAATTATATGACTGAAATTAAAATCCTTTTTATTTAGATTATATAAGTTCTAATAAATTTTAGACTCATCTCATGAGTTCTTTTACATAAATAAGAAAAATATGATGAATTAAATAATTATAATACAATCACATATATATATATATATTATAATTTTTTGATCGAATAAATGAAAAATAGTAGTAACAAAATTAATAAAATTAATTGATAGATAGGTAAAATAAATTTAATTTATATTCACAAAATATTTAAAAATTTATAATACAATGCATCCCACGGGTAAAACACTATTAATTTATAAAGTACACTGCATATATAACTGAAAGATTTACACAACAATATTTTAGCCATTTGGGTATAATAATAATAATAATAATAATAATAATAATAATAATAATAGTAATAATAATAATAATAATAATAATAATAATAATAATAATAATAATA
>JAPKLY010001299.1:28381-47953 GCA_026898435.1 Prunella vulgaris
CTTCTTCTTCTTCTTCTTCTTCTTCTTCTTCTTCTTCTTCTTCTTCTGCCGATTCTCCAATTGGTTTCAAAATGCCTTGCTCAGTCAACTTCATGTTCTTTTCATCTTCCTCTATATACTTCATCATCATCTGAAATTCATATTCAACAAAATCTTCTTCCTCCTTCTTGGATTTGAACACTTTCTTGGGAGGTGGAGCTTTCTTCTTCTTTCCACCAAGGAGATGAGCATTATCTCCTTTGTATAAAGTTCCATCTGCCTTCAGTGCTTTAAATTTCTGAAATCTGTCTTTCTTGTATTTGATCCTTCTGATCACAGTGTGTCTGTTGCAAACATTCAGAAACTCTTCCCACAAAATATCAAATTTCATTGCTTTCTCCTTCTCAGCTTCTTCATTCTTTTCTTCAGAGGGTATCATGCTTATAGGTTGAATGTTCAAAGGTTAAACATTTACAACTGCTGTAGATTCCTCAGAATCTTTCATTCTCTGTTTCTCTCTTTCTTCTTTTTCTCTTTCTTCCTTGCTTGAGACTCTTTCACAGTCTTTTCCCAGTAACCAACAGGTTTTTGAGCTTGGGAGTGTTGAGACTTTGCAGTAGATTGCTTCCCAACTGTAGATTTGGGGAGCTGTATAATCTTTCTTCCTTGAGAACTTCCCTTCATCTGTTCTGGCTGTGAATTTTTCTTCAACTAATCTGGTTGTTCACCCAGTCTTATGGACAAATCCTTTGATTTTGCAGCTTCAAATTCCTTAGCCAAGGATTTTCCAATGTCTTTAACATTTTCCAAAATATTCTCAGTCACCTTATCACCTTCTTTGATTTCTTCTTCAATTACTTTCTCCCTTTTTGCCAACATCAATATGTGACAAAATGGTAGAAAGTTTGCTCATTAAATCTGTTTTCAAGTCTTCATTGCTAGAAATCATTCTTGTCATCTCATTCTTCATTGCTTGAACTTCTAGCTTCAGATTGAAAGAATCATCTTTCATAAGGTTAATGTCTGACTGTAGGGTTGTGATTTCTCTTCATTTCTGATTTTCAAGTACAATCTTTTCTTCTAAGTCTCTTTCTTCAACTTTCTTGACCAAGTCTTCCATGCCTTTCCTTACTTTCTGAGATACTATAGTATCAGACACCCTTTTCACTTGCTTCAAGATTTCAGCTTCAATACACTTGAATGAATCTTCCAGATCTTGTAGTTTAGATATAACTTCTTTTGTTATCATCTTGGGAATTGTATCACTATCTTCTTCTTCTTCTTCAGATTCAGCTTCCCTAATCACCAACTCCTTTCCTTTGACAATTTTCTGAGCTTTAGAAGGTACTAACTCTACAGCTGTAGAGTCTTCAGTAGTGGCCTTCCTCTTGCTAGGTGTTAAGACAATGTCTATCTTTTCAGTAGCGAAATCAGTCATATAGTCATCTATATTCTCTCTTTCAAGGGCTGATAAACTCTGCAGGGGAGGAGTACCTTGTTGATAAATCTCTTCAAGTGTAAACATGGCAGGTGGAGGTTGGTTGAAGATACTTGTGATAGGATTATATAAATCCTTTGCACTCTCATCAATCTCTTTTGATGTATCTTCAATGATTTTCTCATCAGCTTGAGCCTCTTGAGTTGGTTGAACTTCAACATGTACAATTTGAGCTTGAGCACCACCCATTGGTTCATCATCATCACCAGGCTTATCCTTGGACTCTTTGCAAGGTGATGCAACCTTCTCTGCCTCTTTCTCTTTCTCAGAGTCGGGCTGTTCAAGAGCCATCTCATCAACATTCACAATTGGATCTGCAGCACTAGCTCCTGCAGATTCCAACAAAATTGCTCCTTCAGCTAAAGTAGTTAAGCCCTCTGCTTCAACTACTTGATGACTTCCTTCACCAATTCTCTGTGAAATTTCCTCTTCACTTTCTGAGCTACCTACCTCATAGTTAGCCTCAGAAAATTCAACTTCTGGATCTCTCTCAGATCCCTCTCTCAGATCCCATTGCAACTCTCAAAGCTGCAGCTGCTGACTTTGTAATCTTTTGTCTTTCTGAAACTTCAGCAACTACTTGCTTTTCTTTTCCTTTGTTTTTACTCAGTTTCTCAGCAAGAAACTCATCGAAGAAATTTGGCTTCATCAACTCATTTACATCACTACAATTTGTCCAGTCAACAACCCACTGGAACAAATTCCTCTCTTCAACTGTCAACTTCTCCAGTTCTTCCCTTACAAGCTTCCAGTCATCAAATCTCTGTCTTTCCTCTTCAAAACCATCTACTCTTTCAACTGGAACAACAGGGAGTTGTTCAGTTTAAACTTCAGGAACTTCAGTTACTTGAACTTCAGGAATGTCTTCCTCAGGCGGTATATTTGCCAAGTCTACAGTTGTAGACTTGTCAGTTTCTTCATCTGTAGCTTTCCTTGAGGGATATTTCTTTGCTCTTCTTTCTCTATCAATCTCATCTTCAGATTCACTAGGTTCATCTACCAACAGAAGTTTCCTTCTCACATCTTTCTTCTTCCTCTCATAGTGCTTTAGAGGACTTGCAGCAGTAGTCTTCTTTGCTTCAAATTTGTTCTTCTTCCTTTTCTTAGACTTTGGAGCCATAGGAGCATCCACAGCTCCTCTCTTGAAGTTGGCTTTTCCAATGATTCGATGAACAAGAATAGGTTGTCCATTATGACCATTAAACAAAGTAAATCCTACCTCTTTCAGAATATAATTCAAAAATAGGCCAAACCTTTGTTCTTCCCAGCTTTCACAACATCATTACCAATATTCCTAAGCAATAGTTCTCCAATATCAATCTTAACCTCTTTATCTATTGCTATCATCAAATCCCACATAAGTATAGTGTCAATATCATGAGCTCCAGTTCTACATAAAAGACATTTATCTATAGCTTTATAAAGATATACATACTCAACTGCAAGGTCGTTCTTCTTGAATGTCCTCTTCCAATTCTCAGGAAGTGGCTTCTTTGCAGTGAATATTCTCTAGTATTTCTTGTCTTCATCAGAAAAATTGAGGTTGTCATGAGAATCACCTCCATTCCTCAAGTGTAAAGCTCTGCAAATGTCTTCAGCAGTGATATTAACACTTCTTCCTTGCATCTTTACAGAAAGTGTCTTCCTCTCCACGTTTGCATCAGCATTCTTGTAGAACTCATGGACTATCTTATCATCATAAGCTCTGGGGATATGAGTAAGACAATAATGAATCCCTTGATTCACAATATGTCTAACTACGCTTTCCATTGCATCAGTAGGGTGTTTTCTTTAGATTTCCTCAAAGTCGAACAGGGCACCGAAAATTACTTTCATTGCCATGATGGTTAGTTTCAGAAGGTGAGGGATAGGGAGTGTTTTTGTTTCAGGGGGTTCGAATGTGTAAAATAGGATATAAAAAGGATGAAGAGTCCTTTAAATACCTTTCCTTAAAACATTCAAGACAGAAAGGGGTAAAACTGTCCTTTTGACCTAAAATTTATGAGTTTTTAAATTTCAATCCAAGACTTATAATTAAGTCTGTACAAAATACAACTCATATAGAATTTAAATCCATTTAAAATGTTACATAAATTCAAACATTTTATTACTTAAAATGCTGAATAAATCCAAAATGTTTGTCACTAGGTACTGACATTTCTGAATTTGTAGTGCTCCATTTAATTTTTAGAATTATACAAAGTACTGTAAATTCTCTAAGTTTGCAGTTGACATGTTTAGAATATGGAAATCTACATTTATAAGGAATCTGCAGTTTAGTACTAAGTCTACAGCTGTAGAGTTAATAACTCTGCAGTTGAATGACTTTGCAGCTGCAGATTTCCTTTTCAATGAGTTTCCAATTTTCTAAGTTTGTCTTTGCAATTTAGTGATTTTCACAGAGTTTTTTCACAATTCTAACATTCCCAAATTACCTCTCAAGATTGAAAATCTTTATTCACACAAAGGTTTAGTGAAAATATCAGCAAGATTCAAATCAGTATGAATCTTTATCAATTTCACATCCTTTCTTTCAACATGTTCTCTTATGAAATGATGTCTTACATCTATGTGTTTTGATCTAGAGTGTAAAACTGGATTCTGTGTAATAGCAATAGCACTTGTATTGTCACATAATATAGTAGTTTCTCTTGCATCAATCCCATAGTCTTGTAATTGATATTGCATCCATAAGATTTGTGTACAACAACTTCCAGGAGCAATGTACTCTGCCTCAGCTGTAGAGAGAGCAATAGAATTTTGCTTCTTACTGTGCCATGCCACCAATCTTTCACATAGGAATTGACAAATCCCACTAGTACTTTTTCTATCAATCTTGCAGCCTGCAAAATCTGAGTCAGTGTAACCAATGAGTTCAATTCCTCCTTCTTTAGGATACTATAATCCTAGATTTTGTGTGGATTTGACATATTTGATGGTATTCTTTACAACATTCAAGTGTGATTCCTTAGGATTAACTTGGAATCTAGCACATACACCTACTGCAAACATGATATCAGGTTTGCTAGCTGTAAGGTATAGCAATGATCCAATTAACCTCCTATATTTGGTTACATCAACACTTTTACCATTCTTATCTTTGCCAAGACTCACAGAAGGTGTCATAGGTATATTGGTAGGCCTAGAGCTGTCCATTCCAAATCTTTTGATAAGCTCTTGAGTGTATTTAACTTGATTGATGAAAATTCCATCTCTCATTTGCTTAACTTGTAATCCCAAAAAGAAATTCAGATTTCCCATCATGCTCATTTCAAATTTCTCAGTCATGAGCTTAGAGAACTTTCTTCATAATTCTTCATTGGTTGAGCCAAAGATTATATCATCAACATAGATTTGAACAAGCAATATGTTATTTCCATGTTGTAATCTGAATAAGGTTTTGTCAACCATACCCTTTTTGAATCCATTTTTGATCAAATGATCACATTAGATATCATACCATGCTCTTGGTGCTTGCTTAAGTCCATAAAGGGCTTTTCTAAGCTTATAAACCATGTCTTCGGCTATAGATTCCTCAAATCCTGGTGGTTGTTCAACATACACTTCTTATGATAGTAAACCATTAAGAAATGCACTCTTTACATCCATTTGATAGACTGTAAAGTTCATATGTGCAGCATAGGCTAGAAATATTCTTATAGCTACTAATCTTGCAACTGGGGCAAATGATTCATCAAAATCTATGCTTTAGATTGACAATAGCCTTGAGCAACTAGCCTTGCTTTATTTCTGGTTAAAATTCCATCTTCGTCAAGTTTATTCTTGAATACCCACCTTGTTCCAATCACTTAGTGATTCCTAGGTCTTGGAACAAGTTCCCATACTTGATTTCTCTCAAAACCATTCAATTCTTCTTGCATTGCAATAATCCAATTGACATCTTGCAGTGCTTCATGAATATCAGTAGGTTCTGAAGATGAAAGAAATGTAGCAAACATTGTCTCATGGATCTGTTTTCTGGTCTTTACAGCATCTGATAGGTTTCTAATTACATGCTTAGGGGGGGTGATCTTTCAACCAAATCAAATTTGATTCAGGTTCTAGTCTTTGATCATTGTTCTCTACAGCTGTAGATTCACCTACTTCAGACTCATCAGGTCCTTTTGTTGGTGTTTCTACTTCTGTTAGAACATTTTCATAGACTAGGTCTTCGACATTTTCTAAAGGAGGTAACTCAACTATCACAGTGCCAAAGCCTTTGTTGATCAATTCTACAGGAGTTTTGATTTCAACATACTGCTACTGACTTGTGACTGTAGAGTTGTCCTCTTTAGAATCTTCAACAATTTCTTTAGGGGAGCTATGTTGTTCATAAAAAACAACATGATGTGACTCTTCAACAATCATAAACCTCTTGTTGTACACTCTGAATGCTTTACTAACATTAGAATAACCTAAAAAGATACGTTCATCTGACTTTGAATCAAAAGTCTTGAGGTGTTCTTTCCCATTATTCAGTATGTAGCATTTACATCAAAATATGTGTAGAAAAGAGATATTAGGAGTCCTTCCTTTCCATAACTCATATGGAGTTTTCTTATGATCTTTCACTATCAAGCATCTATTTTGAGTATAGCATGCAGTGCTTGTAGCTTCTGCCCAAAATCTCTTAGGCAACTTTGCTTCAACAATCATTGTTCTGGCTGCCTCCTTGAGTGTTCTATTCTTCCTTTCTGCAACACCATTCTGTTGTGGGGTTCTAGCTGCAGAGTATTCATGCATTATGCCATATAGTGAACAATATTCTTCAATGACTTGATTTGTGAATTATGTTCCACTATCTGATCTGATCTTCACAATCTTCAAGTTCTTTTCATTCTGAATCCTTCTCAACAATTCTGGTAGCTTCTGTAGAGTTTCACTCTTCTTTCTTAGAAATATTGTCCAAGAAAATCTTGAGTAATCATCTACTACAACCAAAGTGTATTTCTTTCCACTTATGCTTACAGGTTCTATGGGTCCAAACAGATCCATATGTAGTAATTCAAGTATCTTTGATGTGCTTGAGTGTGTCTTGCTTTTGAAAGTCTTCTTGATTTGTTTCCCTTTAACACAAGCATCACATAGATGTTCCTTCCTGAACTTTGTGTTTGGTAGACCTCTTACAAGTCTGTTATTCACAAGTTCATTCATGGTTTTGAAGTTTATGTGATTCATCCTTTTGTGCTATAACCAACTAACTTCATTGGAACTGTTGGCTAGAAAACAGGTAGTTTCAGCTGTAGAGTCCCATTCTACAATGTAAACATTCCCTTTTCTTGTTCCTGTCAGTTTTGTGGTTTGGGATTCAATATCTTTGACTATGCAGGTGTCTTGTGTAAAGTCTACAGTGTAGCCTTTGTCACAAAATTGACTTACACTAAGCAAATTGTGCTTTAATCTTTCTGCCAAATAAACATCATTGATTTGAACATTTCCTTTGAGCAGACTTCCGGATCCTTTAGCTGTTCCACTGGCATTATCACAAAAAATAACCTTAGGACCTTTGTGATCATTCACATTTTGTAGTAAGTTTCTATCTCCAGTCATATGTCTTGCACAACCACTGTCTATGTACCAAATCTCTCTTTTGGTGGTTGTAACATGTCCCTGCAAAATAAAATGAGTTATTTAGAAATCCAATACTTTGGATTTCCTCCAGTGTTACTCTTTGCAATCCAAGCCTTTTTAGGAGCTGTAGAGTTGTTAATTCTACAGTTCTTGCTTGATCCTCCTCTTTGAATGCTTGAAGAGGGAGACATGTCTGACATATTTCCATTCCAGAATCTGTCAAAATTAAGTCTTCTTTCAATATTCAATTTGTGAAAGACTTCTTCTTCTGAATGTATAGTTGACTCTGTAGTTGGTTTCAAAATCATGTCTTGCAACATGTTTGTAACATCTTCTTCCGTATCATTCATGATCTCCTTGATCTTCTGTTGTCTTCTAGGTGACAATTCTTTGAATGAATTCAAGAATTTCAAATCTTCTGGTTGTAGGGTTGAGTTTAAAGCTTCTTCAGGGGTTGATTCTTAGATGAACTTCCTTTCTGGTTTAGGAATTGACTTTTGCAAATATTTCATCCAGGTGCAAGGATTATATCCTATTCCAGTCAAGTCCTTTGTGTGTCTTTGCTCAGACAACATCTTCTTTAATTGTTTGGATGACTTTCCAAAACAATCTAGCTTCTTTTGATAATAATCATTACTTTCTTCAAGATCAGCTATCATAAGTTCTTGAGTTTTGATAGTTTCCTTTAGTTCAGCACAGTCTACAGCTCTACAACTTGCTTCATTGAAGAGTTCTTCATTGTCATTTTTCAGACAACTGTAACCTTTTTTGAGTTCTTGTAGAATCTGTAGTTGTTGTTCATCATTTTCTACTCCAGCTAACAAAGTTTTAACATGTTCCCTTCCAATGTGATTATCTCTTCTAAGATCTTCATTTTCTTCTTGTAGTCTTTGGATTGCACTAAGCATGTCACTGGAAGAATCCTTTTCTGTAGTATAACTTGATGATGATGAGCATACCTCTTTATCTTTAGCCATAAGACAGATTAGAGCTTCTTCATCTGAGTCTGTAGAGTTAGAGTCTTCTAATTCTGCAGTTGACTTTTGAGAAGAAGAGGGACAGTCTTCCTGGTTTTTATCAAACTCTGAAAATAGTGCTATAATTCTCTCCTTGTCAAACTTTTTCTTTCTATCTTTTCTGATTCTCTTTTCTTCATCTGTATACTTCTCAGCTTTGGGATATGGACAATCCTTGATGTAATGTCCAGATTTTCTGCAGTTATAACACAAGTAAGTTGAGTTAGGTGCTGTAGATTTTACCTTACCATCTTCCTTTGGTGTGAATTGCTTCTTCTTAGTCCATTTGCCAAACTTCTTGAGCTGCTTTATAAAAAGAGTCAAGTATTCATCATCAGAACTTGTAGCTGCAAGGTTGTCAGCTACTAGAGCTGTAACCTTACTGCTGTCAGGTTCTTTTCTCCTACTTATGTCAAATTCATAAGCCTTCAGGTCTGAGAAGAGTTCAAAGGTGGATATCTTAGATAAATCATTTGATTCTCTCATAGCAATGACCTTCATGTCCCATTCAGAAGGTAAGCCTCTGAGAACCTTCATGTTCATTTCTCTTTGTGAGTAATCTTTACCAAGTGAGTCTAGCTCATTGAGAATCTCAATGAATCTTGACTCAAACTTTTCAAGAGTTTCACTAAATTTCATCTTGAAGTTCTCAAACTTTTGAACTGCTATCATGAGTTTGTTTTCCTTGATTTGTTCAGTTCCTTCACAAATCATTTCCAACTTTTTCCATATATCTTTTACAGTTTTACAGTTTTACAGTTTTTGATTTTGCTAAACACAATTTTATCAAGTGAATGATAAATAGTGTTCTTTGCAACATTGTCAAGATTGGACCTTCTCTTGTCATCCTCGGTCCATTCCCTTTTAGGTTTGGGGATGATCTGAGCTAGTCCAGCTGACTGATCAACTGTAGTGTTGACCTTCACAATATGTATAGGGCCATCTTCAATGATAGACCACATTTCATCATTGATTGCAGACAAGTGTTCTTGCATTCTAATCTTCCATTCATCATAATCCTCAGCAGAGAACATAGGAACCTTGGATTTCACCATTTTGGGAGTCATGCAAGTATGCATGTGTGTTTTTCAAAACAAAAGGATCTAGCTAGGTACTGATCAAAACAGTGGCAAGCCAACTGCTCTGATACCACTTGTTAGTCCCTTAAGTGGTCAAGGTCTAGAGGGGGGGGGGTGAACAGACCTTGAGTCAAAATTAAATTTTCAAACTTTTCAAAAGAGGGGATTCAGAACCTTACAATAGCCTCTATAAGTTTAAAAATAATAAGTCTACAAGAGGTTTTGAAACTGGACCACAAAGGTTACAACTGTGGACTAGAGAAGTCTACAGCTGTAGAGTTTAAAACTTGCAAATAAAAATATAACTTGTAGACAATAAATCAGAGGGATTCTCACACTTGAAAGTGTATTGAGAATGCTCTAATGTGCAGCGGAAAATAAGTGAGTGTTTATGAAAAACCAATTTAAACAAACTTAACAGTTGAGTGACTTAGACAAGTCTACAACTGTAGAGTAAGTTTCGTTGTGAAAAACACAAAGTTTATGCACCTGATTTTAAAGAATGATGAATGTAACAAGTAAGTAAATATGCAATACAGAAAGATAAATGACAAAAAGTAAATAGACAATATTTATAGTGGTTCAGTGTCTATGAAAAAGACAACCTACATCCACTGTTACACCACTTAGGTGCCAAATTCACTAAGATCAGATCACCAAGATCAATACAAGTAGTTCCCCCTAAGAACTAGGTTCACTCAGATTCCTATTCTAACAAGAGATTAACTACCCTATTCACTCAGAATACAACTCATAAAGAGTTAACAAACCTCACAAAGAGATATCTACACTAAGTAGAAATTAAAAACAGGTGAGGGAACAACAACAAAAAGGTGTGATTCTTTTTAAGAAAATTCTAACCAACTATCCTATGAATCACATAGAAAATAAAATCTCTCTTTTTAAAAATTTGTTGGCTGTAGACTTGCTTAGGCAGAATGCTTGTATGCGCATGGTTGTTGTTGTTGCTTCCTCTGAGATCATCTTCAATTTATAGATTGAGTGGTGTGACTTATCCGTTGGAGAATTCAAATTTGAATTCAGGATAAGGCTCCTCTCTCTCTATTGGCATGTGTGAAGTGGTCCTCATCCTTCACACAGGATAGTACTGATTGTACTATTGTCCCTTTTCTTAGAAATAACCTCCTCTTAAGTACTTTTTAGTGAGTGCATAAGAGCTACACTAATTGTGCTTAAGGGTCTTCATAATCTTCAATTAATCTCTGACTTGTACTCTCTCTTTTCAAACAGTCTTCTCAACTGTAGGGTCTTCAACCTTGCAGCTGTAGAGTCCTGAAAATACAAAACTGGATGTAGAGAAACATTACAGCTGTATGGTCATGTCTGGCTGTAGAATGATCAAGTATACAACTGCAGACTTCACTTACAACTATAACTTTCAAAAACCAATTTCCTTAGAACAAGTGTTAGATTAAATTAATCAGTTTAAACATATGTTTTGCACACATCAAAATCTAGACCAAGGTACTTAACAATACAATTAATTGCATAAAAATGAACAATAACGACAAGTGCCCAAGTGGAACACGCCACCTCTGAGACTCACAGAGGTTGTGTATTCAATCCATCTCAGGCACTAATATTCGCGAATTTAATTTGAGTCATATAAGGCTCATATGTAAAGTGCATTTCATATACATATTAAGTTGCTGAGACCTGGGCCAACTGGTTCGAACCCAGCCCAGCCATAGGAAGGGCCTGAGTTCGAACCAGCTTGACCCCAAATTTTTTTTCATGAAAATATTTAGCGACGCTGAAGTGGTCGCAAACAAAATTTGATAATATTAAATATTAATTTAATTTGAATATTATTTGAAATTCTACGACCGACGTGACGGTCGCAAAATATATATAATAAATAATATTAAAATTTCAATTTTAATTTTGCGACCGCTTTAGGCGGTCGTAAATAGTTATTTAATGACCGTCTTGGCGGTCGCTAAACGCTCCAAAACGGGTCAAGACCCGGTCAATTTAGCGACCAATTAGCGGTTGCTAATTAGCGACCGACCACAAAATCGGTAGCTAAAGTTTAGGTACTGGGTTTTTTGCGACCCCCATATTCGGTCTCTAAACCTATTTTGTGACCCCATAACGGTCGCTAAGTCGGTCTCTAAAACCCATTTTTGTTGTAGTGGTTATTTCATATATAGTGTGGTGTTAGTTCATCATATACATTGTGGTGTTAGTTCATATACAATATTTTATGTTATTTATCTCTATAAAAATCAAATCTCAAAATATTAACAATAAATTGTTGTTCACCATATAATTTATTGTGTGTATCATTCACATAATACTTTGCCATCAATATATTGGGCTGCTATTAATTCAACAATTAAATTCATGAACTCAATTTAATTTTCAATAAAATATTAATAATTACATAATTAGGCATAATTAATCAGATTAGTATAAATAATTACAAGAAATTCAATTAAAATAGATAATTTAAACACAATAATTTTGAATAATTTTCACATCAGTCAGGCACGTGTGCAAAAATTATAAAAGATACACACTCAAAATAAGACTAAAAATGAGTGTTCAATATTATAAAATTTGCACGCTTTCTCCCTCTTTGTAAATACACTATAAAAACTGTCCCTATATATAATTATCCCATAAATTTCACTATAATCAAATATATGACTAAAATGTATCAATTGGTGCACTTGTAAACAAAACATCAAGGCTTAGCCTTATAAATTTTTTTTCTTTTGTCTACAACTAATGTGGGACAAATTATACTACGTAATTTATTTTAACAAAGCTAAGTCCAACACACCTATTCTGGGATAGAAATTTTTTTGGTCCCATACACTTTTCCAAATATGTCCCAATAAAGTAATTAATTTATCCAATTACGTCCCAAAAGTCTATTAAGTATACAATTTACGTCCCAAATCTCATCGGATTTAACCGGAGTAAACTAAACTACGTCGTTTCGACCCCATGTGCCGATCACGTGCCATTTAAATTGGGACTTTTCGACGATCTCATGCCATTTGGTACGTAATTGGATAAATTAACTTATTGGGACGTTTTTGGAAAAGTTCAAAACTTATGGAACCAAAACAATTTCTATCCAATTCATATAGTAACATATTTTTTTTACTATTTTATATGCGTTATTATATAAAAACAATAATTGTTTATATACAAAGAAATAAATATTTATGAAAAACTAATATTTTTTCTTATAATAACACATATTTTGCTATTATATTATATGATATGAAAAATATATATTGTACTTATAGTAGCATATGTAAGGTATTAAAAGATGTATTAGTATAATATTATCAACATAAATCAATAAAAAAAGTAAATTAAGAAACATGTATATGTTCTTTTAAAAATACATATTCTCCTTATAGTTACTTTAAAAGTATAAAAATTTATTTTTTTAAAAATTAGTAATATAAATTTTGTCTTTTAGTATGTTTCACACCGTGAAATATTTTATAAAAGCTTTTATCACACCATAGAATATTTTATATAAATTGGTATGTTTCACACTATGAAATGTTTTATGTATAAGTTTTTATCACTAACAAAATAATTAATGCTTTCAAATTATTTCAATAATCTAAATACTAATTATTAAATAATTTTGGGTTTGTTACAGTAGGGGACTTTTTTCTTAGTGTAACTATAACTAGAGACTCAACTGTACAAAAATCACAGCAAGAGCCAATTTTTCGCAGAGCACTACACTTTTTGGGGGTGACTAAAACTTATGGGAGCAGAAAGAAAGAGTCGTCGTGCACTCGTTGACATAGGGAATCTGGTCACTGGTGTCGACGGCAAAGCGCTTCCTCAGGTTTCTCGACCTGTTACGAGGTAGTAAACGACTTCTCTCAGTTTTATTAGTAATGCATTTGAGGAGATTGAACTTCAAAGGTTTCTTGGAAGTGTTTGATATATTTCTAGTCTTGTGTAATTTTAGGAGTTTTTGTGCTAAGCTACTGGCTAATGCAGAGGCTGAGAAGAAAAGTGCTTGTTTCTTGATTGTTCTTTTTTTGCTTCTCCTGTTGTACTTCGTGAAATTCGTCTTGTTCAAGGTTTGTGCCTTCGTTATTTACCATTTCTATTACATTTTTAGAGTTAAGGACAACTATATGAAACTGATCATAGGGATCATTTACTTATGGGTATTTGCAAACTCTACACATAGCTTAGAAGCACTTCAAAGAAGCTAAAGCTGTGAGGGGATGCTGTGTACTGGGAGACGACGATCAAATCATTTCTTATCCGACGAACTTCAACATTGGACTCGAGTCTCTCCCTAATTCTGTAATATACTCTTTTTACCTTCGTGAATCAATTGTAATTTTTAATGGAATTTAAAGATCAGAGAATCAATTGAATTGTTTTTGTTGATTATTATTCTACAATTACCAGGAGTGGAAGATTGCAACTCATAATGAGATTAAGCGTGGTGCCTGGTCATGATGATTATGGCAATGAATGCTTCTGCGGAAAGTGATTGTCCAGAAGTCTTTATTTATTATGTTCTTATTGTTTTGTTCATTTATTTTAGTGAATGGTGTTCTGTTTTTGTGTCCCCATGGAGCAAATCATGTATAATTGTCTAATGCAAAAGATATGTCATAATTGCTGAAATGTTTGGTCATTGTATGGAGCTTCATACTTCATTTTTTTTATAAAAAAATTGAAACTTGAGGCACATTAATAAGAGTAAAGCTGTGAGGGGCACAACTCTAAAGCTAAAGCTGATCATTTACTTAGAGAAACTTAAGGAGTGTTTGGATAATATATACCAGATCAATCATTACTGTGTTTTTTTACAGGATCATCGAATAATGCCAAGAAACTCTCGATTCCACAACATGTAGGTTCAGTCTGGGAGGCTTGTTCTGCCCTTAAAAAGACACCTGCAACAAATGTAACAACCATTGGATAAGCAATGACACAAGTTGCAGTTTCCATGAAAGATGATGTTCTTCGGGAAATGAATGAACTAAAACCAGCTCCAGGTGATGTCTCCACTACACCAGATGATAAATCAAATGATGGAGATCTGGGCAATGACCTGTCCCCCGAAGAGATGAAAATCGTGCAGCTTACTACAAGCGTCGTGTCAGAAACCCTGGTTGTTGTTAAAGAACTAATTCGATCCATTACAGCATTGCTTCAGACAGAAGATTGTTATTAATATTTAGTATGTTGCAATGGTAATAAAAGTGTGATTGCCTTGATCATTATGGACTTGTTAGAATCACTTCTACTTTTAAAAAGATGAGCAACTTCAACTTCTCAAAAAAAAACTCAATTATGTGATTCTACTTTTAATCCAACACAATCTGAGAAGAAAAAGACTCCATGCCAAACAAAACAGCTTAATTGCATGACGAATGTGAGTGGGCCTGCCACTTTTTACTCAGTGCTATTACTAGATGTTATGTTATGTTTGTCCAATAGTGTAACTCCATAATTTTGTGTGGCACTTGTTTTCTCCTTGCTTTATGCTTTCAGTTAAAATTAGCACTACCAAGGAATCCTACAAAAATTAGTTCTCACGAAAAAATGCCTTTGAAAGTAGAAGAATCTTTATCTCCAGAATGCAGGGACTTAATATCCACTCTTCCCAAAGATAAAGGATGGGTGTTTTCCCATGCCTACCAGTATCAAGGTTTCTGGTATTCCCCTCAACCCCTTCAAGGCACGATTTTAGGTGACAAACACTTTGATGCTCAAGATTCTGATATATTTCTTGTTTCCAATCCCAAATCGGGTGCCACTTGGTTGAAAGCAATCATGTATACCTTGCTCAATCGACAACTATACGACCCTGTTTTTCATCATCATGATCACCCTCTTCTCACCAGAAATCCTCACAATCTTGTACCCTTCCTGGAAATCGACCTCTATAAGACCCCAGATATCGTTTCAAGGCCTCCTCTCAGAGTTTTCGCCACTCATATACCCTACACAATGTTATACCTGGAAGAACAAAAGCTATGATCTCGTAAAGTATTCACTTTGTACGGTCTATTATTCAATACTAGAGTACACTACGAATTAAAAATTCAAAAAACTCACAGTAATAACTATGGTACAATAATTAGTTCAATAGTACATAATCATATTGTACTATTGTTCACCGGAATTAGATAATTATAGTACACGATTTAACAGTTATAGTACCCAATTTGACAACTACAGTGCACATCCAGCATTCGCAGTACACTAATATGTACTATAGTACAATATTATAGTCTAAAGTACACAAACACGCTCAATACGTGAAGTCTGACACAAGTAAAATAATTATCTAAATCAAGAATTAAATAAATAATCAAACAGGAATAACTCAAATCAATCAAAACCAAAAAATAAGAATTTAAACCCGAAAAAATAATTCCTGACACCTACTAACTAAAGTAATCTACTGCCATAAATCTCCTTAATCTAAAGCGTGCTTCTGTTTCGTAAACATCCATTCAAAATATATTCAGAATTAGCAAATGGGCCCTTGCAATTAACTAGAGTTGGGCTTAATGATTTAAAAGGTAAAACCAGAAATAGGCCCAATTGACTTTCCTGGCCCAAATACCATAGATGGGGAGTTAGGCTGTGGTAGACATCAAGGACGGTTGTGAGAACAGTGATACAAATTTCTGGCGTCTGTTGTGTAGAGGTTGCAGCGATGGAATTGGGGCTGTGCGATAGATCCGCGGACTAGTGTGCTTTTTCGGTTGCTGGTTCGTGGCGGCGCTGATGAAGGCGGCGACGATAGATTGATGATTCGTCGGCGTGACTGGGTGCTGCTATGGAAGGCGGTTTCCAGGCGAGACTCGGCGAACGCATAAGTGAGGAACGGAGGCAGTTGCAATCTGTTCCAGGCGTCGAGCGGCGGTTGCGCTGGGTTTCAATCGCGGCGGCAATTTCCGACGGCAATGGCGACGAGGAACAGGGGGCTACGGATGGTGTCGCGAACTCAGGTGAGTGGCGCGCTGTGGTGGTTTTCCTGACGGCGGCCAATTTCTGCATCACACATTTTTTCATAAAACAAATTATCATTTGGGAATACAGTAAATAAGGTACACAGTTTTGGTCTAAAGTACACTTGAATGCATTGTGGTACACTGGATCCTGAATCTCCAGAAGCCTATATACACCCAACCTTTTTTTTCTACATCGTGTAAATATACATACCTTTAACGGAATGAATCCTTCGCTTCTCCTCGTTGAACCAATCATCCGCTTCTACAGTGTAATGCTTCTGATGAACCGATGGGATGAAAGGCGGTTTTGTCACTGCTTTACCCATCCGTCTACTTTATGTCAAACCAACGTCCCATTCGGCAACTTTTTCTACAGTACCAATACTGTTTATACTCCATAAATTATAGCCTACATCCCTAGTCTACTATGGTTGCATTAATTAATCTGGCTGAGTTGGCAACTCTATAAATTGGCTCTGGTTGTATTGTTTTGATAATAGGGTCCTTACATGTGATTTCACTAATGTAATTGGCCTTAGTAGTAAGTATCCCAATAATTTTTAGAAATTAATTAAGTGAACATAAAAACCATACAACCAACTTAGAAAACTAGTTTATGAATGTAAGAAAATTTTCTAATGAAATTACTTTAAATTTCACAAAGTAAATAAATCTTATTAAGCATATAATAATAATAATAACAAAATTTGAAATTAAAATATATTAAATATGCAATATGAAATTGAAATTTTTTAAACAAATATAAGATATCCAAATATTGCATAAATTCTTTATATAGAAATATATACTTTTCATATAATATAATATCAAAATGTGTGTTATTATAAGAAAAAATATTAGGTTTTCATAAATATTTATTTCTTTGTATAGAAATAATTATTATTTTTATATAATAACTCATATAAAATAGTAAAAGAATGTGTTACTATATGAATTGAATAGAAATTTTTTTGGTCTCATAACTTTTGCACTTTTCGAAATACGTCCCAATAAAGTTAATTTATCCAATTACATCCCAAATGACACATCATCGTCGTAAACCTCAATTTAAATGGCACGTAATCGGCACATGGGGTCGAAACGACGTCGTTTCGTTTACTCCGGTTAAGTCCGATGAGATTTGGTACGTAAATTGTATACTTAATATTGGGACGTAATTGGATAAATTAACTTTATTGGGACGTATTTGGAAAAGTACAAAAATTATGGGACCAAAAAAATTTCCATCCCCACCTATTCCCTAGCCCTCCCCAGCACATAATTATGGCTTCAAATTAGTTACTACTAGATATTGTTATTGAAAAAAAAAATCTAATGGAAAAATTAATTACAAAAAAAGGAAAATACACTTTTTTATCCTTTAAGTTTGGTTGACTTTGATTTTCATCATCTTATCTTTTAAATTTTGATTTTAGTCCTATAAGTTACAAAATTTTAATTTTTTTTTGTCCTATGACCTGCTGCTATAGGTCACTTGACAGGTTATATGATGATGTGTCAGTTTTATTGTATTTTATTTTGATAAAGTCATACTTAGATGTTTCTGATTGGTGGACATTAATATTTGACAATTTAAATTGAAAATTGATTAAATTGAACATAAATTAAAGAAAAAACTCTTTCCATTAATTATTTTTAATGTTTTATGAAAATTAAAATTGACTCTCCTATTAGAAAAATCTAATTTCAAATTTCACCCACAAGAAAATAAAAAATAAAAAATTTGTTATAAATTTAAAATATCCTAATTTTTATATTAATTTAATAAATCTATAAGTAATCTAATTTTAAATATAATTAAAATATAAGTAAAAGTTCCAAAAATACATAATTATAAAAGACTAATTTAAAATGAGTAATAGTAAAAAATTTGTAAATCAAAATTCTAAAAAATGATTCTGTATATTATTTCACGTGAGTGAATATGAGTTAAAATAAAGAATTTAATTTGATATTAGAGTAATTTTGTATAAAAAAATTAAGTAATATAGATATTGCACTGTATAAAGATATTTTTTTTCAAATATGTCGTTATTTACAATATTAGTATCAATTATTATAAAAATTTAATATATTCAATTTAACTGTATCATAAGTATTTTTAGATATTTTTATCCATACTCAGAGTTAAAACAATTTGGGTTATATAGATTAGTTATTTTGAATTTTTACTTATTTTTAAATTACTCTTTTATAATTATTTATTTTTTGAATTTTTACTTATTTCTAAAATAAGATTTAATTAATTTATTTTGATTTCTTTAATTAATAAAAAATTTTATTTAAAATTTATAATAGAATTTTAAATTTTAATTTTCTTGTGGATAGATTTTAAATTAGATTTTTTTTAGTCCGAGAGTTAATTTGGATATCCATAAATTTTTATTAAAAATTATTAATAAAAAAGAGTTTTATTCTTTAATTCATGTTCAATTTAATTAATTTTCAATTTAAATTGTCAAATATTAGGGTCCACCAATCAAAAACATCCAAGTATGACTTTATCAAAATAAAATTCAATAAAACTGACACATCATTATATAACTTGTTTGATGACCTGTAGCAACAGGTCACAGGACAAAAAAGTTAATTTTTTGTTACTTATAGGACAAAAACCAGAATTTGAAAGATAAGAGGACGAAAATCAAAGTCAACAAAACTTAAAGGATAAAAAAGTGTATTTTCTCTACAAAAAAAAATAGGAAAGTTTAGATTTCATGAAAATTTACTCATTACAATTTGGATATCACATTGTTTTAGTTTTTATTTTTTATTTTTTGCAGATTTATCTAAATTCCCTTTAATTTTTTAGACTAAATTTGTCACATTAATTACTATTGAAAAAAATTAAACATTAATGAATTAAGATTATGAGTTTATATATTTAATGCGTCAAATCACTATCCCGAACAGTTGCACACTAAATGCTAATATAATTATACTACATAAATATGTCAACAACGTTCCCCTTTTTTTACTACATAAATATGTCAACAACGTTCCCCTTTTTTTTTGAACTGTGCACATACCTACATTTGAAGGAATAAATAAATAAATTGATTTCTCGCCTCTCAATAAATTTAAATTTTTAGTTGAAACAAAATTTCTTTATAAAATCAGAATTCTGGCTCACCCAAGTCCTAGATTTGATTCTAATTGAAAGCAATTCTGTCTATATTAAATTATTTCTTAAACGAAAAGTTAAAAAATTCAGCCCATAAATAAAATAGAATTAAATTAAAAAATTTAAAATACATGAATTAATTTCACACCTCTCTATACGTTCAAACTATGAGGCCGGAGTTCTTCCACCTGCCCTGCTGAAAACTAGCTTTGAAACAAATGATTAACAGCCACACACACATATATATATATATTTATTTATTTAATGTGTCAAATCACTATCCCGCACA
>JAPKLY010001300.1:0-36752 GCA_026898435.1 Prunella vulgaris
CTGCCAAACCTACAAACACTCTGCAATGCAAGGAAATTTCGGTTAAGAGAGGAGGTGTGCAAGATAATACCCAATGTCAAGAAATTGAGTCTAGTGTATGATGAGTTGCCGCAGGATTGTGAATTGCAGAATCTTGGCCGCTTCCATAAGCTCGAATCACTTAAATTGCAATTTAGTGTTCCAAGTTGGCGGCCTATGGTGCTAAACATGACATTCCCAAGTTCACTCAAGAAGTTGTCTTTATTTGGTGGTGGCCTTCATCGGAAAGATTTGGACATGGTTGGATCATTATCAAATCTTGAAGTTCTCAAACTGACTAATTTCTCTATGGAAGGATACAAGTGGAGTCCAGTTGAGGGACAGTTTCCGCGCTTGAAATATTTACAAATTTATTTGTGTCACAATCTGATTAAATGGAATGCAGACTATTTTCATTTCCTGGTTCTAGAGAAACTTGTCCTTGGACAATTGCAAAGCTTGGATGAGATTCCTCCAGGCATCGGGGAGATACCAACACTTAAAAGCATTCGTTTGTTTCAATGCAGCGTGTCTAGCGCTCTCTCTGCAGTGAAAACACTAGAGGAACAAGAGAGTTGTGGGAACTACGACCTTCAAGTTGAAGTTGGATTTCACATCGACAATAACAATGACGCTGACAGATTCAGGCAAATGATGGAAGAAGATGGCTTCACAAGCAATAATCTTCATATAAAACGTGCCCAATGGCTCTGATTGCTAATTTCATTCTGTTTTGACGGAAACCCGTTTGATTTCTCTATTATCAAATTTTGTTCATTATTCCATTATATATTTTTCCCTATCTTAACTTTTAGCACTGTGTCACTACGATAATTATTCCTTCCGTTTCAAAGAAAGGTTTTTCGTAATTTTGTGTTGCATTGTTTTAAGAAAATAAATTTGTTTATAAATATATGCTTGGTCATATATTAATTTTTGGGGTAAAATAATAAGATGAGCGGAATTTTTTTGTAATATTTGTGAACTTGGAGGGTCAAAATTATGTATATTGAAGTGTTGTTTTTGTAATCTATAAAATGAGAAATTTATTGTTGAACAGTTCTAAAAGAAATGGTAAGCTTACTTTAGAACAGAGATAGTGTCATCAATATAATGTGAAGATGTCAACACAAACACTAAGTGAATGAAGATGTCAACACAAACACTGAGTGAAGGTTGTCCATCGTCATCATCCTCTCACTCCGGTAAATTTTTCACCATATTTCTCTAGAACTAGAGTTTGTTTTGAAACACTATTTTAATGTTTTGTTGGTTTTTTTTGATAAATATTTGAATATAGTTCTATTTTACATAGTATTGTTATATAATGATAATATGATGAGAAAAATAGTGTATATTTACTTTTTTTGTAAATTAAAAAAAATCGTACTAAAGAATGATAAAATTTCGAAAAATAAAACCGAAATTTGTGAAATATTTCGAAAGCTTTTACCGAAATTTATACAAATTTTTGACTCTTTTATCCGAAATTTATACAAGTTTTTTATTTTTTCCCCAAAATTTATACTGAATTTTGACTTTTTTTTTTACGATTGGGGCACGACGGAGATTCAATTTAGAGAAACACTTGCGACGCGGTTCTCGTTTCTGGTGGGTGCACGGTGAAGGAGCCGTGACGGTGGTCGCGACGAGTGACACCGAGACGATATAGAGCGATGGAAAGACAAACGATTTAAAAAATAATTTCGAGCCCTAATTTTTTTTCGTGGGTGGGTGTGTCCTGAAACAGAGTTATGAGAAGAAGCCGTGACGGCACCTACAGCAAATGGGCTGTCATTTTGGGCCTTCCTTTAACAATTAAATGGATCAAATAAATTATTAAGTCCTTGGGCCTCAATTAATTTAAATAAGTAGCAATAATCCAATTAAGCCCAAATAATATTTCAACAATTTAATTCATCAATTCAATCTTTACTAAATTATACCTCAAATGATATTTTTACAATTAAACTCAATTACTCAATTTAGAGTAAATAAAACATGAAAATCACAATAAAAATGGGCAATAAAAGCACTATAAATTCATACAATTTTCACTGAATCAATGAACTTATTGAACTATTAATTAATTGCCATAAGAACGAATACCCGAACACACTTCTCTCATATTATTTATCTTTGTTGCTTAATCGAATTTTAGTTATTTTAATTAGTAAATTTCTTGAGTTTATTTTATTTGTTCTTCTAATTTTCAATTAACCGTTACATGCAAAACTATACCAACATAAAAAAAATATTATACTCCCTTCGTCCACCAATTTTTTTCTCATTTGTGGAGTGGAACGAGATTTAATGAAAATTAGTATTATATTAAAATGATAGATAAAGTAGGAAAAAAGTTGAGGTATTGTGGGACCCAAATTTTTATTTGTGAGTGTGGATTGTTTCCAAATAAGAAAATGAGAAAAAGTTTTGTGGACAAACAAAAAATGAAAGCGGGAAATAATTTGGTGGACAAAGGGAGTAACTGATACATGAGTTGAGAAAAGAAACAGTAAAGAAAAGTGAAATTAACTAGCAGAATTGTTTGGCATGTGTTATATGAATCAGTGTTTTTATAATCGAACCGGTGATAAAATCGGACAAGACACCACTTCACGGTCCAACTTATTGGACCGGTGATTCAACCGTTAAAATAGTTTATACCTATTTTTTAATATTTTTTATGTTAAATAAAATATATATTTGTTTATAAAATTAAATAAATACAATAGTCATAAAATAACAACACAAAAGAGACAAAATAACTCAATCAAAGTAGGTTTTCTTTAATTATTTTTATAGTTCTTCAACCGTTAAGATTTTATTTTTTTTATGGTGGAAGTAAGTGTTTCACTTTGATTTGATTAGGATTAGAAAAATAAATAAAAATAAATATTAATTTTTTCTTAAAAAATAATCGATTTGATTGGTTTTGAGCGGCTCTGATCGGTTTTCAGTGGTTTTGACCGGTTCAATCGAAAAATAGCTTTTTTGATTTAATCCGACAAGTTCCGTGACCGGTTCCTAGTTAAACCGGCCGGTTCGGTCGAATTCTAAAAACAGTGATATGAAGATTATTGCTTGTGAAGCCATCTTCTTCCATCGTTTGCCTGAATCTGTCAGCATAATTGTTTATTGATGAAATCAAATACAACTTCAACTTGAAGGTCTCCGTTCCCACAACTCTCTTGCTCCTCTAGTATTTTCAACGCCGAGAGAGAGCTAGGCACACTACATTGATACAAACGAATGCTTTTAAGCGTTAGTATATCCCCGATGCGTGAAGGAATCTCATCCAAGTCGGGAAATGGAAGTGGTCAGCATTTCATGTACTCAGATCATAGTTATGAATTTGCAAGAATTTCAAGCGGCGAAAATGTCCCTCAACAGGATTCCACTCGGATCCTTTCATCGATAAAGACATCCATTTGAGAACTTCAAGATTCGGCAAAGATCAAATCATCTCCAAATCTTCACAAAGAAGATTGATAAGTAAGAATTTAAATGATATTTTGATTTATTAAAGGGAAATTTATTGCACTTAATTATATCGAAATTGTGCTTTCTTCTACTTATGTGAATTTAAATGAATAAATCCTACATTAATTATTTTATGGTGATTTGTGGCCTTGCAGGAATTACTTTTGAGTGGAATTAAATTGAATGAAGAATCCAGAAAGAATGTCCAGTGGCCCATGTAATTAAAAGAAATAAAAGCCCATGTGGAATAGGCCCAAAGTTAATGCTGGCAGCCGAAAGTTTGGATGAGTATATACATATAGATATTGAAAGGCCCAGGAGATCTTTTCTAGTGAATATTGTGGGCCACCCATGCATATGGACTTTTAAGAAGTTAATCAAGGTCCAAGGGATTTAGAGGGGGGATATATATACCATTCGCATACCTGGAGGGGGAGGACGCCAATTAGACGAAGGCGTGAAGCTTAGAAAGGAGCGGCGACAGAACTTTATTTTCTAGAGTTTGAACTTTTTATGTTTTTTATTTTATTTTCTCTAGACTTCATGACTATGAGTGAGTAGTTTATTTTTATATTCCAATTCTAGGGATGTTGAACCCTTTTATATTATCTTTTAATTAATTCCTCGTGACGTGTTCTTATTTCATATCTTGGGTTTTTCGTATTACTTGGTTGCATGTTCAGGAGTTTTTGTAATTAATTTAGTAATGGCCTGCTAGATTAATCTACATTTAATTCTACAATTAGAATATAGACTATAATCCGTAATTGTTATATGATATGTTCACGAGTAACAAATAGTGCACCATTCACTTGGGGTAATGCGGATCTGGGTTATGTGAAGCGAACGTTTCGTATTTTGCAGTCTAGTCTTTCTATTAATTTGGCGGTTGAATGCGTTTAACAAATTAAATCTATTGAGCTTCTCACTTAGGTTGTTTAATTAAATAGGGCTAGTTAACGAGCTTCTCTTAACTAGCTAATCTTAAGAATTAATTCGGTTTAACTGAGCTTCTCGTTATTCTAGGGAAGAGATTTGAGATAGGAGTAAGACTGTCACGGGATTAATTAGGATAATATAAATTGTGGGGATACTGAACTTAGGATTGGAATATTATTTCTCATTCTTGATTTTAATTATATTTTCTTTTGTTCTCTTTTATTTGCATTAATTTAGTGATAGTTTAATTAGTTACCAATCTAACCCCCCTAGTATTACTCTAAGATTAATATAATAAATTCACAATTTGATTTCCTTCTCCTTGTGGGATCGACCCTTGCTTGCCATTGCTATTAATTAGTGAAGTTGAGTTAAGGATTATATTTTGCGTGCCTCGACAGCACGGTCAAAGATCACATTCACGTAAAGACAACTTCTTTAGTGAGCTTGGGAATGTCATGTTCTGCACCATAGGCTGCGGATTTGGAATTTTAAAATTCTATTTGGATGAGTGAATTTGAAATTCGTAGATTTCATACACAAATAACCACTCTTTTCAAGTAAGTTGGGTGAATTTTTAAATACTTAGATTCGAGTTTACGTTCAAAATGGAGGAATTTTAAATTCTCATCAAAACCATATCATTTGTGGAATCGCTCTTCTCTACCCTTTCATCTCTATCTTTCCTCTATTTTTTCACTTCTCTCCCATTTCTTTAGAATTCGTGATTTGATATATATGCTTTCTTACATGTATTTTTTCTAAAAATCCATTCATTTGCAAATCCATCCATCCAAAAGGAGCCTAAGTAATACGAGCCTGCATCACATCCCTGCAGCGGCAACTCATCATACTCCAGATTCAATTTCTTGACATTGGGGATTTTCTTGCACACCTCCTCGCTTAACCCGAAATTCATTGTGTTGCAGAGTGTCTGCAATAGCAAAAATTACAATTGCAGGAGTCACTAATTCCAAAAACTAGTGAAATTACACCATTCTTTATAATCAAATCTCTCAAAAATTCATTCCAGAAATTAATGAAATTGCACCATTCCAAAAATAAAAATCCATCACCAATAAAGAAAAGCTGATAATAAAAACAGATTAGGGAATAAAAGGAAAAAGAAAAAGCACTTCTACCCATGCAAAACCACTGTTAAGTTACAACACTCTGAATCTTGGAGTACTATGTATAGAGCCGTTTGGCACGTTTTATATGAATATTATTACTTGTGAAGCCATCATCTCCCTGAATCTGTCAGCGTCATTGTAATTATGGATGTGAAATACTACTTCAACTTGAAAGTCGCCATTCCCATAGCTTTCTTGTTCCTCCACCGCGGAGAAAGCGCTAGGCACGCTACATTGATACAAACAAATGCTTCTAAGTGTTGGTATCTCCCCATGCCTGAAGGAATCTCATCCAATCTTTGCAGTAGTCCAAGGACAAGTTTCTCAAGCACCGGGAAATTAAAGGAGCCTGCATTCCATTTAGTCAGATTCTGACAGAAATCAATTTGCAAATATTTCAAGTGCCGTCAACAGGATTCCACTCGAATCCTATCATCTAGAAAGAAATCAGAAAGAAATCAGATACTGAAGGCCAAGATCTCAGGAATTATAGTCTAGCAAGATACAGACACAGGAGAAGCATACACCCTCAGACTAGATTCGGTCAGACTGACATGGTATCCTATGCCTTGATAACTGCTGAAAGAATTGAGCATCAGGAACCACAGAGTTATGCTGAAGAGGTGTTAGGCAAAGACAAAGAGAGATGGATATTGGCAATGACTGAGGAACTTCAGTCATTAGAAAAGAACACTTGGACCATAGTGAATAGAGTTTAGGGACAGAAGGTAGTCAGTTCCAAGTGGATCTTTAAGAAGAAATCTGAAATGGGTTCAGGAGGAAAAGAGAAGTTGAGATACAAGGCAAGACTGGTGGCCAGAGGATTCACTCAGAGAGAGGGGATAGATTTCAATGAGGTATTCTCACCTGTTGTGAAACATTGCTCAATACTTATTTTATTGTCAAAGGATGCTCATGAGGATCTGGAGCTTCAGCAGTTAGATGTCAAGACAGCCTTCTTACATGGAGATCTGGAAGAAACGATACACATGCAACAACCTGAAGGTTTTATCTTACCAGAAAATCAGGATAAGGTGTGTCTACTGAAGAAGTCATTGTATGGACTAAAACAAAGTCCGAGGCAATGGTACAAGAAATTTGATAGTTTCATGATCTCTATAGGCTTTACTAGGTGCAGGTATGATAGTTGTGTCTATTTTGAGAAACAAGGAAAGAAAGTACTTACATACTTACTGCTCTATGTGGATGACATGTTGGTTGCAAGCAAGAGTCCTGAAAGAATTCAGAAATTGAAGGCAAAACTCAGTAGCACATTTGACATGAAGGATTTGGGTAGTGCGAAGAGGATACTGGGCATGGAAATTATCAGAGATAAGGACAAAGGGAGTTTGTTCTTAACTCAGAAGGATTACATCCTGAAGATACTCAGGAGGTTTAACATGCATGAATCTAGAATTGTATCTACTCCCCTTTGTCAACAATTCAAACTGACATTAGATCAGTGTCCGAAGTCAGAAAAAGAGAAAAAAAATCTAGTAAAATTCCTTACTCAAATGGAATTGGTAGCATAATGTATGCTATGGTGTGCAGCAGGCCAGATTTAGCATATTCAGTCAATGTGGTCAGTAGATTTATGGCAAATCCGGGAAAGACACACTGGGAAGCCTTTAAGTGGGTTATGAGATACTTAAAAGGTACTGAGAATCTGGGGTTACTCTTTGAGAAAACTAAGGACGTAGCACAACCTCTTCAGGGATATGTGGATTCAGATTATGCTGGAAGCATTGACATAAGGAAACTCTTAACCGGATATGTGTTCACATTATTTGGTACAACAATCAGTTGGAGAGCAGTGCTCCAGTCAGTAGTGGCACTCTCAACTACTGATGCTGAATATATTGCAATGACTGAAGCAGTTAAGGAAGCGATGTGGCTCAAGGGTACGATTAAAGAATTTGGAATAAGGCAGAAGGAAGTTGCAGTTCAGTGTGACAATCAAAGCACAATTCATTTGGTTAAGCATCAGGTCTTTCATGAAAGATCTAAGCATATTGATGTAAGACTCCATTTTGTGAGAGATGTGGTGGAGAAGAAAATAATTTCAGTGCAAAAGGTTTCTACTGAGGATAATGCAGCAGATATGCTAACTAAGGTCTTACCTACTTCCAAGTTCAGATACTGTTTGGAGCTTATCAAGTTACAGTCGTGGGATGTACCATGAGTTAGGTCCTGAGGTGGAGTATGGAATGGGAGAAACTCACTTGCTTTGAGGTGGAGAATTGTTAAGTGTAAAAGCTATGCTGAGTTTGAATACTAGGTATTAAATCCTGATTCTGAGGTTGGATCCTGAGACAAGGCCCTAAACCTGAGAGAAAATAAGTCTGAGTAAGGGCGAATGCGATATTGAGTCTGAGTGCTCTGATTCTGACACTCATCCTAAGTGTTCAGATCAGTGAAGACACTTGTCCTGAAGACTCAGTAACCTGAAGGCATAATCCTGAGATCATCATTTTGAGCCAACATCAGTCATCCTGAGTCAGGTATCCTGACAGGCACATCCTGAGCTGAAAATGACCAATCTCCTGAGTCACTCTAGCTGAAGGTTTCGAGCATACTAGCCTTTCTTGCAGAAACAGGGGCTGATGAAGCAGCATGTGGTGTCTGATCTAAGAATCTCCCTTGCTTTTCCACCTTAGTGGCATCTTCCTTGATCGAATCCATATGTCCCATTGCAATTTGCAGATCGCAAATCGCACTTGGTAGGTGGCGCTTTTTTGTCATATATTTCATCATTTTCTGCAACAATTCACCAAATCTTTTAGCGGATCCAGTGAGAATTAGATCCTCTATATGGGACTCAATTGCATATTCGGCCGTAAAAGCTGCGGTTGCAATTCTGCCCTCCAGATCCGCCACTTCTTTGCTACGCCCAACACCATTGTAACTCTCTATAAAATCTAGCAAAAAAGCCACAGTATCACCAAGGGATTTGAGGAGATTCTTGTTGAAAGAAGTTGAAAGGCGAGGATGAATCTGGATCTGATCCATAGTGTTCATAAGAGAAACTAGATGTGCATAAGCTGCCATCTGCAGAAACTCTAACAGATTATGCTCGGAATTATATCTGGATTTATTTTTTCTGCAAATTGCCGTCGACAAGACTGAACCTTTTTGAAATTTAATAATTAGAGAGCTGGATTCCTCTAAGATCATGCAATTTCAGCTGTAAGTCAACAAATAATAGTAATTTAGTAGGTGAGAAAATGACAAGCATTGCTTGCCCAGGTGACGTAGTGGAACCCGCCAAAAGAGATGGTCCTACAAAAAGTTGAATTGGACTCGTAAACTCATAAGCGTGTGTTTTTTTAGCTGCCGATAATTATTTTGTCCATTAAATAATTAATAATATCTTAAAATTTGTTCTGATTTGCAATGAAGTTTCTAGATATGGAAAGTGGTTGGAATTTGTTCTGTCAAAGGGTGTTTCATAAGCACTTTTGCCCCCCTGAGCTGGAGGAAATTGGAAAAGTTTTTGTGAAAAAATGCAGGGGACTTCCCCTGTTTCTTGTTCTGATGCGGGGCATCTCAGAAAATCCTCTAGGACGAAAGAGTACTGGGGGAGCGTCGCAAATGATATGACCTCGATTTTGGAATTAACTTGCATCAAGGTGGAATTAACTTAACTTATCAAATTGTTCTTTCTCACTAAAGCACAATTTATTTTCTTAATATTGGACCGTATTTAATTATATCGACTCCTGATAACATAATTGTTATGTACAATTTTTGGATAAAATGAGCCTTTTATTTTCTCAAAGATATCAAACTTGTCTTGGACTCCTGTAAGATATGCCGTTGTGATACACTTTCACCAATATTTAATAAATTGATTTAAATTATGTGAGGTTGCTATACATATAAGAACATAGCCTGCAATTGAGCACATACTAAACATCTAGAACTTAGCAATTGAGAGCAGCAAATGTACAGTGCTGCTGCCCAACTATGCAGGTGAGTAGAGACGTTCGGAACTTGAGTGGATATTCTGCTTCCCTTTATGTTTTATACTTTGGGTCATGTATACATACATCTTATTAAGAGTGGCACCTATTTAACACAAATTTCTACTTTTCAAGCTGCTCACATTCAAATTGAGCGTATATTATTCAATTGTGTTATATATTATTCAATTGTTTGGAGTTAAAATCGTGTTAATTAAATTTTGGTTTAGCATAACCAAAGACATGTGCTTCAATATTTTTGTTATGTCATTTTTATGTATATGAGATTAAATAATTATGTTCAATATTGTAAGTTGAGGTTTTATGATATTAATTAATGTTTGAGTTTATTTAATTATATAACATATTCATTAATCAATCTTTTTTAGATTGTTTTTACTTTTACAGTTTCCACAAAAGAATTATTCTGAAAAAGACATTGATGATGTTCGAGAGGAGTGGGCTGACTGCCTTTCAACGTACATGAAAAACTGATGAGCAATACTTCAAGCAGTTGGAAGATGAAAAGTTTACTAGTTGTTTATGATTTGAAACTTTTGATTTGGAAAACAAATGACCAATTTATTTTGACAATGTATTGATATTACGTAAAGAGTGGTATTATGAATTTGTAATATTAATATGCATTGTTATAATGATTTTAATTTTAAATAATAATATTATTGCTCTACGACCACAGGAAAAAATATCGATCATAAATGGACTAAATATGCTTTTGACAACGGTTTAAGATACATACAACAACGGGTAAAATTTGTGGTAAAAAACACAAACGACCACGGGGATTCCCCGTGGTCATAGATATTTTCCCACCGTGGTAGAAGGGCTAGTGGTTGTAGCTCTATACTTCTGACAACGGGTTTTTACCGTGGTCTTAAGTGGTTAACACAACGGGTATTGTGAAGTTATAACAACGCTTTTTCACCGTGGTCTTACTTGGTTAAGACAACGGGTATTTTAAAGTTATGACAACGGTTTTTTACCGTGGTCGTAGATGGTTAAGACCACGGTGGAAAACCCCGTGGTTAAAAGTATGGAGCTACGACCATCCCTCCATCTACCACGGTGGAAAAACACATACGACCACGGGGAATCCCCGTGGTCGAATCCCTTTTCTGGCATAGTGTGGGGAAGATGGGCAATGTTTTGATGTATTATCTTTGAGTTATAACTATTTGTCTGCTCATTCAAGACCATGTTTCCTTTATATGGGAGTTTTTCCGGATGACCACGAAATCTCTAATTCTACACTTGTTAAGCTTTGGGTAGCGGAGGGATTCATAAAGCCTAGTAAAGCTCGAACATTGGAAGAAGTTGTGGAGGGTTGTTTAAAGGATCTCGTCAACAGGAATCTCATTTTAGTTCGTAAATGGGGCCTTAATGGAAGAATTAAAACATGTGGCATTCATAATCTTTTGAGAGAGCTTTGCTTGAAAGTTGCTTCCAAGGAGAAGTTTCTTTATGTAGTGAAGTGTCATGATATTCCGGAGTCCTTAAATGAGGTACGTCGTCTTGTAATTCATGGAAACATTCCTGCATTGTTACAATCTGCGGAATCAGCCACTTTCATCCGTTCTTTGTATTGCAAGGGAGGCAATTTGCGTTTCGACTTTAGATTGTTGAAGGTGTTGGAGGTTGAAGGAGTGGCAAGTGAGTTTGATGGGAGTTTTTTAGAGATCAAACTTCAGCAAGTTAACTTGCGGTACTTTCATTGTGACTTTCTTCCGTCTCCTCTTTGCTTGGGAGCTTCCAGGCCGGCCTATTTTGTCTCTCTGCTTTCCTTCTTCAATATCCCTCCTATGGAATTTGCAAACAATAGTAGTTACATCACACCCTGGTCATATTCTTGCACCTTCGGAAATTTGGAGGCACAGCTGAGGCATGTCCAGGTCGTTGGGATTCATCTTCCAGATCCTCCTCAAAGTGACGAAGAAAATGGCTTCGTTGCGTTGCAAAACCTACAAATGCTTTTCGAAGTGAAGATAGTATCACAGTCAATCGCATAAAAATAATAGTTTCCTAAAAAGAGAGTTACAAATCAAAGATAAATGAATACACGGGGTAAATTTATACATGAATGATTTGTAACTCTCTTTTTAGGAAACTATTATTTACAACGCATAGTATCACAGTCAATCGCATCAAATGATTTGTAACTCTCTTTTTAGGAAACTATTATTTACAAATTTAACATAGTATCACAGTCAATCGCATAAAAATATTTTTCTATAAACAGACAGTATTTCAAGGCAAAGATTTGATATTTCCATTTCAAAATCAAACTTACCTATGGCTTCCAATTACTTAGAACCGGGGGGCCTGCCCTTGGCCTTCTTGACAGAAGGTGACATAGATCCACCAGTTGGTGTCTGAGACTCCGCCACCAAATCTGCCACCATACCAAGCAAATCAGAGCCGTTGGGCACGTTTTATATGAAGATTATTGCTTGTGAAGCCATCTTCTTCCATCATTTGCCTGAACCTGTCAGCTCCATCGTTGTTGTCGATGTGAAATCCAACTTCAACTTGAAGGTCCTCGTTCCCACAACTCTCTTGTTCCTCTAGTATTTTCACTGCAGAGAGAGCGCTAGACACGCTGCATTGAAACAAACAAATGCTTTTAAGTGTTGGTATCTCCCCAATGCCTGGAGGAATCTCATCCAACCTCTGAAGTTGTCCAAGGACAAGTTTCTCTAGTACCGGGAAATGAAAGGAGTCTGCATTCCATTTAGTCAGTTTGTTACAGAAATACATTTGCAAATATTTCAAGCGCTGAAACTGCCCCTCAACTGGATTCCACTCGGATCCTATCACTGAGAAAGTCAACAGTTTGAGAACTTCAAGATTTGGTATTGATCCAACCATCTCCAAATCTTTCCAACGAAGACGACAACCAAATAAAGACAACTTCTTGAGTGAACTTGGGAATGTCAAGTTCAGCACCATAGGCCGACAATTTGGAACTTTAAGTTTCAAAGAAAGTGATTCAAGCTTATGGAATCGGCCAAGATTCTGCGGGCAGTAATACGAGCCTGCATCACATCCCCGCGGCAGCTCACCATACTCTAGATTCAATTTCTTGACATTGGGGATTCTCTTGCACACCTCCTCGCTTAACCCGAAATTCATTGCATTGCAGAGTGTCTGTAGGTATGGAAGAACAACATCTCCTCTGTCATTTCGAGGAGGACCAGGAACATACAAATCACCAACCTGGACATGCCTCAGTTGTACCATCTCCCAAAGTTCTGATGGTGCAACAATGTGTCCATGACATCCTTTAATTCTCAGCGTTTGCAAATTCCAGAGGAAGGATATCTTCTTAGGGAAGTAGAGCGAAAACTGACCATTTCCCACTAAACATCGTTGATCAAGGCACCTCAAGTTGATATGACTCAGATCAGCTTCAAGAAAACCGCTCTTCTGTACATCATCAACTGCACGAAGTACCCTCAAAAGTTTAGAGTCTAATCTCGTATTACCTTTGCATACAAAAGAACGAACAAGTGATAAAGAGCCCAAATCAAGAAACACTTTTGCTTTGGACAAGCTTTCATGAATTACAATGCGACGCTCCCTGTTTATGGCTCGTGGAGACTTCATCACGCAAAGAAATTTCTCTCTCTCAGCTAAGCTTAAGCATAGCTCTCTTATGAGATCATGAATTTTGCAGGCTCTGATTTTTCCATTGCTTCCCCATCTATTAACCAAGATCAGATTCCTGCCCACAAGATCCTTTAAGTACCCCACAGCAACCTCTTCCAAGCTTTGGATGTTGTCCGGTTTTAGAAAACCCTCAGCCACCCAGAGTTCAACAAGTTGAGAAACAAGAACCTCTTCATCTTCCGCAAAAGTACCCATATAAAGGAAACATGGTTTTAGATGGGCCGGCAAGTGTTTGTAACTCAAAGATAATATATTCATGCACTGATTGTCCCCTTCTGAATTCAGGATTGAATATGTGTCTCTTGCAACAACCTCCCAATATTCTCGTGACTTGCTCGACTTCTGAAGGAACCCCCCAATCACAAAAATGGACAAGGGAAGTCCTCTGCAATTTTCACAAATCTTCCTTCCAACTTCCTCTAATTCAGCAGGGCAACCTTCTTTTCCAAATGTCTCCTGGCAAAAAAGATTCCAACTTTTATCCTAGTCCAGTAAGTTTACCGTGAGGTAAGGTGAGCTGAAATGAAAAGCAATATCCAGTAACCTCATAGTCACAACAATACGGCTACCATTGCTGTTATCTGGAAAGAAAAACTTTATGCCATCCCAAACATCAATACTCCACATGTCATCCAGTATGATCAAATATCTCCTATTGAATAAACATTTGTGTAATTTTTCTCCTAATTCATGTTCATTCAAATCCACCAAATATCTGCTATCCTCTTGGCTAGAAAGAATTTCAAGCAAAATCTCTCTGGTGCTATAGTTCTGAGAGATTGTAGCCCATGCACGAACATCAAAGTGTTGCTTAATAAGTAAATTATCAAAAGCATTTCGAGCCAGTGTAGTCTTACCCACGCCACCCATTCCAATAATGGGAATGACTTGCTGATAAGATTGCTGCCAGGTGAGCTTATGCATGAGTTGCATCAAATATTCCTCAAATCCCACCACACTAGTCTTTCCAGCTATTAGAGGCCTCGATGAAGCTGCAGCTGGCGTTGACTGCTGATCTTGGAATCTTGTAGTGATATATTCCTTGATTGAATCCATATCTTTTGTTTCTTTTTGCAGCGATGCACGATTTATTTTGGTGGATCCTTGGGGAATTTGGTCCACTATGTTGGATCCAGTGAGAATCTGATCCATTGTGTGGGATCCAATTACATCTCTGGTCACATGAGCTGATGATGTGCCTTCGCCATCTGCGTCTCCAGAGAGAATTTGGTCCACTATGTGTGATTCAAGTACATCTTCGGCTGAGTGAGCTGCAGATGCAATTTCGGCCTCCAGATCTTCCACTTCTTTGCTACGTCCACCGCAGTTATAACTCTCTAGAAAATCCAGCAAGAAGCCAGCTGTATCACCAAGAGATTCAATTTGTTTCTTGCTAAAACAAGTTGAAAAGCGAGGATGAATCTGGATGTTGTTAATAGTGTTCATAAGAGAAACTACAGCTGCATAAGCTGCCATCACCAGAAACAGCAACAGAATATGATCAGAATTGTTTTAGGATTTGTTTGATTTTTTTTCCAATTGAACCTGAAAAAGACTGAGTAGAGCTGATGAGAAATAGTCCAAACTTTTCTTTAAATTTAATAATGAGGTAGGTGAAATAGCTTATTCATCGAAATGATGCAATTTCACTAAAATAAGAATAATTTACGACTAATTCAGAGGGACACAAGGAGAAAGAAGCCATGGCCCCATGTGCACTACTAGGTAGTGGTTGTTTATATTTATATATATAATCACCAAAATATAATTCTTAATCCTTATTCTACTAACTAAGTAAAAGTGACAAGTAAGGGTCGATCCACAGGAAACAGGAGATTAATTTGTGTATTAATTATACTAAATTAATGCAAATAAAAGAGAATAAAATAAAATATGGTTAAAATCAAGAAGAAAAAAAAAATTTCAATCCTGAGTTCAGTATCCCCATAATTTATACTATTCTAATTAATCATGTAACAGAACTTGAATCTCAAATATCTTCCCTTAACGAAATGCTCAGTTAAATCGAATTAATTTCTAAGATTAGTTAGTTACTAAACTCTTGTTAACTAACCCTATTTAATAAAATAACCTAATGAGAAGCCCACTAGATTTAATTTGATAAACGCATTCAACCACCAAATTAATCGAAAGAATGAACTGTAAAATACGAAAAGTTCGCTTTATATAACCCAGATCTGTATTACCCCTAGTAAATCATCCACTTTTCATGGGGAGAAAAGTTCATGTTTTACGATCAATCTGCAAAAAGTAATTGAAAAAATGGACTCTGTAAAGCAAATGGTTATGAAGGTGGAAGCCCAGAGGGACTTAAAAGATATGCCATGCACATTTTCAGCTCATGCCGCTTCATCAAGGCCTCTCACCCCGGGGAAAACTATGATGGTTGGATTTGATGACGAGCTGATTCGAATTCTTGATCTGCTCACCGGGCTACAATCTGGCCGCCGGATCATCTCGATCACAGGCACTGGTGGTATAGGTAAGACAACACTTGCCAGAAATGCTTATGATAATTCACATATCGTGCATCATTTTGACATTCGTGTTTGGGCCACTATTTCTCAAGAGTTTAGCACGAGGAAGAGTCTTTCTGAACTTCTTTTATGCCTAGGAAAATCAGATGCTGAAAAAGATAAGAAAACTGAAGATCAATTAGGCGAGCAGTTGAATAAATCTCAATGGGGCAGGAGGTATTTGATAATGTTGGACGATATGTGGAGCGTAGAAGCTTGGGATAATGTGCAAGTCTTCTTTCCCGACACCAACAACAGAAGTCGAATAGTTGTAACAAGTAGGCAGTCCGACATGGCTTGCCATTTAGGCGATTCTTGCCTCGCATTGAAATTTCTAGATGAGGAAAAGAGTTGGAATCTTTTCTGTCAAAAGACATTTTTTGGCCTGGATTACCCCCGAGCTGGAGGAACCTGGAAAAAAGATTGTGAAAAAATGCAGAGGACTGCCTTTACTCATTGTTCTGTTGGGGGCATCTTGGGAAGTCCTCTATGATGAAGGAATACTGAGACAACTTTGGGAATGATATAACCTCAAATTTGGAGGAGGAGGAGGAGGAGGAATGCTTTAGTATATTATCTTTGAGTTGTTTGAAGGATCTCGTCGACAGGAATCTCATTTCAGCTCGGAAATTTAGATGGGATGGAAAGATTAAAACTTGTGGCATTCATGATCTTCTGAGAGAGCTGTGCTCGAAAATCGCAGCAAAGGAGAAGTTTTTTCACCTCTTGAAGTTGCATCAAACTCCACCACCCGTAAATGATGCCCGTCGTCTTGTTTTCCATGGAAGCACACCCCGGGAGGAGCATTACCCGCAGATTTTCCACGCTATGGAATCAGCAGGGCTCGCCAGTTCCCTGCTGTGTCATAGCACAGACAAGGGCGAGCCCTGCTCGATTGATTATATATTGTTGAAAGTAGTGCATAGCGTTGAAGGAGTTGTTCATGAGGTTGATGAAAGCTTTATGGAGCTCAAACTTGAACAGGTTAACCTGCGATACCTTGATTGCAGATTGTTTCATCTGGTTGTTGTTTTCATGTCTAATTTGATGCAGGTTCCTCCCAAGCCAATTTCGCCTCTCTGTCTTCCTTCTTCAATATCCATGCTATGGAATTTGCAGACATTGATTGATAATGGCTATCCTGTTGTTGTTGCACCACCCGAAATATGGAAGATGCTGCAGCTGAGGCATGTCGCGGTCATTGGACTTCGCATGCCAGAGCCTCCTCCTCCGGGTGATCACTTCGTGGTGTTGAAAATTTACAAAATGTTTTTGAGGTGATGAACTTTAGGTTGGGCGAAGATGTTTGTAGAAGAATATCAAAGCCCTGTCGAGGGAGAATTCCTTCGACTGAAATTCCTGATTGTTGCATCAGGTGATCTAGTTTATTGGAGTACAGGAAGCTGTCATTTTCCAGTTCTGGAGAGGCTGGACTTCAATGGAGAGTGCATTGGATGAGAAATACCAGCACTTCAGTTGATTCGTTTGAATTGTTGTAGTGTTTCCGCAGCCATTTCAGCAATGAGAATACTAGTGGAACAGGAGAATCTTGGGAACGACAGCCTTCGAGTCAAAGTCAAGTTCTCCGGTGAAGAATAACTGTAAAGCTTTAGAGAAATTGGAGAAAAATAGAAATTTAATAATAAGTATCAGGGAAACTTTTAATCTGGTGAAGGAGATGGGCGGTCATGGTGAAACAAATAGTTGTCAAATCCCACCATGCTAGACATTCCAGCAGAAACAGAGGTTCACTGGTGTTTGAATCTCCCCTGCTTCTCCACCTTCCCGACATCTTCCTTTATTTTTTACAACTATCCTCCATTTTCTTTTAGACTCCATTTGCATGGATGAATTTGAAAATGAATGAGTTTAAAAAAAATAATATAAGAAGGCATATATTTTAAATAACTAAGAGGTAGAGATGGAAAAGAGTAGAGATGAGAGATTTTTAAATGACATAATTTTGATGAGAATTTAGAATTTCTACATAACTAAAAGGAAAAATACACATTTTTGTCCTATAAGTTTCGTTAACTTTCGTTTTCGTCTTCTTAACTTTTGAATTTTTGTTTTCGTCCTTTAACTAACCAAAAATTATGGTTTTCGTCCTCTTAAGTTTTGAATTTTTGTTTTCGTCCTTAAATTACTAAAAATTATGGTTTTCGTCCTCCAACCGCCTATAACCAGTCATACAACCGGTAATACACACGTGAATCTATTTTATTTTATTTTTAAACAAAATACTAACGTGGGGTATCTGGAGGGAATTAGGTCTTGACAAAATACACTTTTGACCGTAAATTCCCTCCCAAATATCATCCAATACTTACATCCATAAAATCTTTTGTCCGGATTCATTTTTTAATATGATGTGCAACGAAACCACAATGATACTTAATATTGCGCTCGAAACTTGTTGATTCATACGAATTTCTTGAAGACATCCATTTTCCTTTCCGTACAGTCAAGGATGAAAATATCGCTATCGCAAGTAATATCGCAACCTTAAATTTACGGAAATATCGATGGATATATCGATATCGCATATCGATATCGCAAAAAAAATAGAAAAATAACGGAAATTTTATTAAAATTTTGGAAATTTAATATGAAATTTTAGGGATTATTATAGCATGTTATTATCCATATGTTTCATTTAAGATCACAAAAAAATTGACATGTTTAAAGCAAATAAATAAATAATGGACTATATAATCATTGTCTGGCATTAATTAATTAATAATATAATACATAAACAATAAAAGATGATTTGAATTACATGATACAATACATTTAGTACCAAAATGATGACCTATGAGGTTCAAATGTAGAAGATGGAATCCCATCTTTGTCCAAACAATATTGGTACCAACTCATTGCATTAGAATAATCCTGCATATAGTTATGCACATGTCATTCATATGTTTCTCTATCGCTTCCAACTGTTTCACCATAGATTGGATAGTGTGCACTAACCCAATGAATTTGTTGATATGAAAATTGATGCTGAAACACATTTCGAGTATTCCAACCAAATTGTGAACTCGAATGTGTGTCAGAAGCATATGAATCTTGAGAAATATCACTATGATCAGTGCCCAATAAAAAAAAATATATGTATAAAAACAAAACCATGAAAGAATATACAATCACTAAAAATAAATTATCATTTGAAAATTGTATAAAAATATAAAAAAAGAAAAAATTGTGATTTTTTATGTAGTGCGATATTTTGCGATATATCTGCGATATTTCCCGATTTTCAATTAATTTTGTACTACGAGTGAACGATATCGATATCGATATCGATATTTTGCGATATTTTGCGATATATCCACGATACTTTGTAAAAAATACATTGTACCCCAATATCCATATCGCATACTCAAAATTTGCGATATATCCGCGATATTTCGCGATATTTTCATCCTTGCGTACAGTGAGTATACGCTCAAAAGAATTTAGGCTTTTGGATGTTTTGATTTGGGGATCTTTGTTCCTTTTCCCTAATTCTCTCAAGCCCCATGCCTAGATTTGATCTACTAGGGTTTTGATTTGGGAAAGAATTTACGATTAATCTTGTATTTTATCCCTCAAAACCTAATTCCCTCTAAATACCCCCACATCAGTATTTCGCTTAAAAAAATAGAAAAAATTGATCTACGTGTGTATTACTGATTGTGTGACTGGTTATAGGCGGTTGGAGGACGAAAATCATGATTTTTGATAAGTTAAAGGACGAAAACTAAAGTTTAAGACTTAAGAGGACGAAAACCATAATTTTTGATAAATTAAAGGACGAAAACAAAAATTCAAAACTTAAGAGAACAAAACCCAAAGTCAACGAAACTTATAGGATAAAAATGTGTATGTTTCCTAACTAAAATCTAACTTACTTAGAGAGAGTGGTTTTTTATATGTGAAATTCACGAATTACAAATCCATCCATCCAAATACAGTGTTAGTGCATCCAACAAGAACTTGATGCACCATGTGGGATTCAATTACATCTTCGACTGCAAGAGCTGCAGATACAAGTAGAAACGCGAGGATGAATCTGGATGTGATGCATAGTGTTCATGAGACAAACTACAGCTGCATATGATGCTATCAACAAAAATCCCACCAGATTATTAGAATATGATCAGAATTGTGGTTTGGTTTTCTTTTTCCTACTAATTGTGCGTTGAGTAGACTGAGCAAGAGTCGAGCTTTTTTGTAGAATCGGCAAACTTGAGTTTTTGTAGAATTTGGGGATATCGAGTTTGAAATTGGACTCCCAACGAGGATCAAATTCGAACGGATGGCCATGAGGGGACCGGGACAGTGGAGCGAAGGGATTCACAGTGGAGAGAGTTTACTCCTCATCCGACGGAGCATCATCCAAAATGTGTGGCTGCGGCGGCGGACTCCCACGCCGACCATGGCCAGGCGGACGAGCAACAAGCGGAGGAGGGCCGTGAACAACAGCCGGTAAGGCAGAAGCAACCTGGAGGCGGCGATCGTCCATCCTAGCCGACGAAGTGGTTAATTGACGCTGCAACTCAGCCATGTCGGCATCTCGATGGGCTTCAGCCTAAGAGACAGGGTCGAAGGACGGTTGGCGGCGTGGAGGCATCATACCTGGTCTCTAGATACCAATTGACGTAACGAAAGCTTGAACACGAAGAACGAACACCATGATACAACCTATACTAGGTGACGTCAAAGTTTCATTCAATACTCAAAATTCAACAACCCTATTGATGTTCTTAGACTTGAAATAAATACAAAGCAGGGCCCCAATAAGCCAAATAGAATATGGGCTTAAATAAAAGTTACTAATAAGATAAATAATAAAAAAGTTATTTTTTGGGCTTGAACACTCGATCCTGGGACTCCAAATAATTAAGCGATAATGTTGCCACATCAGTCTGCCTAAACTGTAAAGGTTTTCGATTTACACTTCAAATTCCATTATATGGATGACACTACCTCTGTCCGCTTACCATTTTTCTTTTACGGCCGTTTCAAAATAAATTTCTCAAAAACAACACTTCAATATACATAATCTTGACCCTCCAAGTTCACAAATATTACAAAAGGTTCCGTTCAACATATTTACTTTTCTATACTATTTATTATTTTACCTCAAAAATCAGTATATGACCAAGGATGTATTTATAAGTAAATTTATTTTGGGATTAATACCAAAATCGTCCCATAACTTTTTCACTTTTTTGATTTGGTTCCATAACTATGTAATGTTTCGATTTAGTTCCATAACAATTCAAATCTAACCAAATTAGCCTTATAATTATATAATGATTCAATTTAGTCCTATAACAATTTAAATATAACCAAATTAGTCCCAAATCACCCGAAATGACATAAACGATGTCGTTTCACTCACGTGCCGTGTGAGCCAATTTCGTTGGAAAATATAAGACGTGATCGGAAAGTGAGTAAAACGATGTTGTTTTATTTCATTTCCGGCAATTTGGGATTAATTTGGTTAGATTTGAATTGTAATGGGACTAAATTGAAACATTACATAGTTATAGGACTAACTTGGTTAGATTTGAATTGTTATGAGACTAAATTGAAATATTACATAATTATGGAACCAAATCGAAAAAGAGAAAAAATTATGAGACGATTTTGGTATTAATCCCAATTTATTTTCATGCAACATAAAATTATGACCTTACTTTGAAACAGAGGGAGTAATTATCATATATAGTGATACAGTGCTAAAAGTTAAGATAGGAAAAAATATTATGGAATAATGAACAAAATTTGATAATAGAGAAATCAAACAGAATGACATTAGCAATCAGAGCCATTCAGCACGTTTTATTTGAAGATTATTGCTTGTGAAGCCATCTTCTTCCATCATTTGCCTGAATCTGTCAGCGTCATAGTTGTTGGCGATGTGAAATCCAACTTCAACTTGAAGGTCCTCGTTCCCACAACTCTCTTGTTCCTCTAGTATTTTCACTGCAGATAGAGCGCAAGACACGCTGCATTGAAACAAACGAATGCTTTTAAGTGTTGGTATTTCCCCGATGCCTGGAGGAATCTCATCCAGGCTTTGCATTAGTCCAAGGACAAGTTTTTCAAGCAGGGGGAAATGAAAGGAGTCTGCATTCCATTTAGTCAGAGTATGACAGAAATAAATTTCCAAATATTTCAGGCACCGAAACTGTCCTTCAACAGGACTCCACTCGGATCCTGTCATCGAGAAAGTCGACAGTTTGAGAACTTCAAGATTTGGTAATAATCCAATCATCCACAATTCTTCCCAATATAGACCACAACATTGTAAAGACAACTTCTTGAGTGAACTTGGGAATGTCATGTTCAGCACCATAGGCCGCCAATCTAGTTTTTCACATTTCAAGGTAAGTGATTCGAGCTTATGCAATCGGCCAAGATTTTGTGGGCAGTAAAACGAGCCTGCTTCATCACATCCCTGCGGCAGCTCATCATACACTAGATTCAATTTCTTGACATTGGGGATTCTCTTGCACACCTCCTCGCTTAACCGGAGATTCATTGCAGTCCTGAGTGTCTGTAGGTTTGGCAGAACAAGATCTCCTCTGTCATTCCGAGGAAGATCTGGAATGTACAGATGATCGACGTGGATATGTCTCAGCTGTACTGCGTCCCAGATTTCAGATGGTGCAATAATTTTTCCACTGTAACGCTTGATTTTCACAATCTGCATATTCCAGAGTAATGATATTTTCTTAGGAATGTAGAGCATTGGCATAACATAATTTCCCCTATCAAATAGAAGATCTAAGCACCGCAAGTTGAGATGACTCAGATCAGCTTCTAGAAAATCGCTCTTCGGTTCACCATCAACTGCACGAATTACCCTCAGAAGATTAGAGTCTAATCTCGTATTACCTTTGCATATCAAAGAACGGACAAGTGATGCAGAGCCCAAATCATGAGAGACTTCATGAATTACAATGCGACGTTCCCTGTTTATGGCTCGTGGAGACCTCATGACGCAAAGAAATTTCTCTTTCTCAGCTAAGCTTAAGCATAGCTCTCTTATGAGATCATGAATTTTTCAGCCTCTGATTTTTCCATTGCTTCCCCATCTATTAACCAAGATGAGATTCCTGCCCACAAGATCCTTTAAGTACCCCGCAGCAACCTCTTCCAAGCTTTGGGCATTGTTCGGTTTTAGAAAACCCTCAGCCACCCAGAGTTTAACGAGTCGAGAAACAAGAACCTCTTCATCTTCCGCAAAAGTAGACATATAAAGAAAACATGGTTTTAAATGGGCAGGCAAGTAGTTGTAACTCAAAGATAATATGGTCATGCATTGGTTGTCCCCTTCTGAATTCAAGATTGAATATGTGTCTCTTGCAACACCCTCCCAATATTCTCGTGACTTGCTTGACTTCTGAAGAAACCCCCCAATCACAACAATCGACAAGGGAAGTCCTTTGCAATTTTCACAAATCTTCTTTCCGACTTCCTCTAATTCAGCAGGGCAATCTTCTTTTCCAAACGTCTCTTGGTAAAACAACTTCCAACTTTTATCCTTGTCTAGTAAATTTACCGTGAGCTATGGCGAGTTGAAATGAAGAGCGATCTCAAGTAACCTAGTAGTCACAACAATACGGCTACCATTGTTGTTATCTGGAAAGAAAAACTTTATGCCATCCCAAACTTCAATACTCCACATGTCATCCAGTATGATCAAATATCTCCTATTGAATAAACATTTGTGTAATTTTTCTCCTAATTCCTGTTCATTCAAATTCACCAACCTACTGCTATCTTCTTGACTAGAAAGAATTTCAAACAAAATCTCTCTGGTGCTATAGTTCTGAGAGATTGTAGCCAATGCACGAACATCAAAGTGCTGCTTAATAAGTAAATCATCAAAAGCATTTCGAGCCAGAGTAGTCTTACCTACGCCACCCATTCCAATAATGGGAATGACTTGCTGATGAGATTGCTGCCAGGTGAGCTTATGCATGAGTTGAATCAAATATTCCTCAAATCCCACCACACTAGTCTTTCCAGCTATTAGAGGCCTCGGTGAAGCTGCAGGTGGTGTTGGTGTTGACTGCTGATCTTGGAATCTTGCAATGATATATTCCTTGATTGAATCCATATCTTTTGTTACTTGCTGCAGATCCATATCTTCGGGAATTTGGTCCGGTATGTGAGATTCAATTACATCTCCAGCTGCGAATGCACTTTCCCCTTCCGGATCTTCTTCGGTGGATCCAGGGAGGATTTCATCTACTATATCGGATTCAAGTACATCTTTGGCTGCAGATGCAACATAGCCCTCCGGATTTATTTTTGTGGATCCAGCAAGAATTTGGTCCACTATGTTCGACTCAAGTACATCCTCGGCCGTGTGAGCTGCAGATGCAATTTCTGCCTCCAGATGCATAGTGTTCATAAGAGAAACTACAGCTGCATAAGCTGCCATCACCAAGAAATTCACCAGAACTAAACAAAGTTGATGAGAGAGAATTTGATCCACTATGTGCGATTCAATTACATCTTCGGCCGCATGAGCCGCAGACGCAATTTCGGCCTCCAGATCTTCCACTTCTTTGCTACTTCCGCTGCAGTTATAACTCTCTATAAAATCCAGCAAGAAGCCAGCTGCATCACAAAGAGATTCAATCTGTCTCTTGCTAAAACAAGTTGAAAAGCGAGGATGAATATGGATGTTGTTAATAGTGTTCATAAGAGAAACAAGAGCTGCATAAGCTGCCATCACCAGAAACAGCAACTGAATATGATCAGAACTGAAATAGGATTTGTTTGATTTTTTTTTTTTCCAATTAAACCTCAAGAAGACTGAGTAGAGCTGATGAGAAACACTCCAACTTCTCTTTAAATTTAATAATGAGGTAGGTGAAATAGCTTATTCATCGAAATGATGAAATTTCACTAAAATAAGAATAATTTACGACTAATTCAGAAGGACAAAAGGAGAAAGAATCCATGGCCCCATGTGCACCACTAGGTAGTTGTTATTTATATATATAATCACCAAAATATAATTTTTACCCTTATTCTACTAACTAAGTAAAAGTGACAAGTAAGGCTCCACACACAGAAAGCAGAGATTAATTTGTGTATTAATTATACTAAATTAATGCAAATAAAAGAGAACGAAATAAAAATGTGATTAAATTCATGAAGAAGAAAATTATTATTCCAATTCTGAGTTCAGTATCTCCACAATTTATATTATCCTAATTAATCTTGTGACAGACATACTTCAATCTCAAATATATTCCTTGGAATAACTAGATGTTCAATTAAACTGAATTAATTCTTAAGATTAGCTAATTAAGAGACGCTCGTTAACTAACCCTATTTAATCAAACAATCTAATGAGACGATCATGCATTCAACTACCAAATTAATAGAATGACTAGACTGCAAAATACGAAACGCTCACATAATCCAGATCCGTATTACCCCTAGTAAATGGTGCACAGTTGTTATTCATGAGTATATCCTATATCAAATACGGATTATAGTTTGTATTCTAACCGTAAAATTAAATGTAAATTAATTTAGCAGGTTATTACTAAATTCTTACAAAAACTCCTAAACATGCAACCAATAATACGTAAAATTTGAGATTAAAAATAAAAATACATCACAAGAAATTAATTAGAAAATAATATAAACGGGTTCAATCTCTCTAGAATTGTAATATAATATTAAAATAATTAGTCACACATAGTCATGAAGTGCACGAAATATATATTCGTAAATATAAGAAAAATAAACAAATTCAGTAAATTAGGTTACTGCCGTCTCTGATATCTTCGCCCTAATTTAGTGCCATTGCGGCTGCCTTCAATTGATTTTTCTCCGTATGCCTTCGTAATACTCCCTCCGTTCCCCTATAAGTTAATCGTGTTTTTTGGCACACAAATTAAGGTAAAAGTGGTAAGTATAAGTGATGTGATAGAAAAAAATGAAAAAATAAAGGAGATAGTGTAAAAAATATTGAAAATAATAATAAAGAAGTGAATAGTAGTTTTCAAAAAAAGTAAAAAAACTAAATGAACAACATATAGTGGGACAGACGAAAATGATAAATTGAGCAACTTAGAATGGGACAGACGAAAATAACAAATTGAGCAACTTATAGTGGGGCAGACGAAAATGACAAATTGAGCAAACTAGTGATATCGGAGTATCAATATATGTGCCTTATATAGAGAAGTTTATGGGTTAATTACCAACCATGGGCCCATCAAAATATTTCCATATAATTCCACCAACTGCCCAACATATTTAAGCATGGAAATCAAATCTCTCACCCCCAGATTCCACCGCCTTCTCTCTTAATTCAACACGGCTCCTTCATTCAATTTTTGCATGCTTTGGCTCATTAATTTGCATTTTAATTCTCCTCAAAATTAATAACTGCAAAGCCCAAAACCACAATAAAAAAATTACATAATTTCAATATAATTAATTACAATAAATTGAACTGAAGTAAATAAAAAATTAGCCATAAACTTTTTACTTATCAATTATGTTAAGTTTTTGTTCAACTTGATAGATCATTTTATTATCATTCCTTAATGCATGTGCTCAAATAATTTGAGCATACATTTCATGGACTGAAGAATTATATTCAAGCACTCCAGTGTTCGAAATTGAATTTAGATTCTTGGAAATGTTCTTCAAATTTCGGGTCACATTAATGGACAATGGAAGTCCCCTGTATCTTCAACACATACATGATTAAATCACAAAAAGCATGATAGGAACTACAGTAAAGGTCTATATCTGTTTTAGTACTTAAAATTTAATTATTATTTTTCGATATTCAATCTATTAGGTGCGGAAGCTAAATTGGATTTGACAAAAATTGAAATACTGCTGAAATTTAATTGAGTAGCTACTGCTCACTCTGATTTTCTTTAGATATTGATTATTAAAATTCTTGATACATGAATTACAAAAGATACCACTATATATAGTGTAGAATTCAAAGAAACTAATTAATAACTTGACTCTTCAAGACTTTGACTCCATATTCCAATACTTAGATTCATGCATCTTCTAAGTTCATGTACCTTCTGGATAAGATTACAAATTAAATACTTTCAACACCCCTCCTTAATTTGTAATCTTGAGCTGTTTCTTGAATTTATCAAACTTCTCGGTTGTAACCGCCTTTGTCAGAAAATCAGCTGGTTGATCATTGGTGCTGATGAACTCCAAACAAATTTCTCCTTGATTCACTAATTCCCGGATGAAGTGATGACGAAGCTCAATGTGTTTGGACCTTGCATGAAAAACTGGATTTTTTGTCATTGCAATTGCAGACATATTATCACAGTATATCGTGGTTGGTTCCTTTTGCTCAAACTCCAAATCCTTTAAAATTCTCTTAAGCCAAACAGCTTCACATGCAGCATCTGAGGCTGCAACATATTCGGCTTCAGCAGAAGATAATGCAACTGACTTTTGCTTTCTTGAACTCCATGAAATGATATTTGTCCCAAGGCAAAAAATGTATCCGGAGGTGCTCTTTCGATCATCTTGTGATCCAGCCCAATCACTATCGGTATAGCCAACAAGCTTGCAATTATTTTCCTTCTTGAACTCAATGCCTTGATTCTTGATACCTTTCAAGTACCTCAAAATTCTTTTTTGCTGCAGAAAAATGAATTTTACTTGGTTCACTCAAGAATCTGGACAGCAAGCTAACTGAGTGAGTTATGTCTGGCCTTGTATTAAGGTAGAGCAACGAGCCAATCAGCTTTCGGTAAAGAGACTCATCAACTTTTTCAGCATCATCATGAACTTGCAATTTCTCATTCAGAGCCATAGGTGAAGAGATTGGCTTGCATTGGTTCATGTTGAATTTCTTGAGAAGATCATCGATGTACTTCTCTTGATATAGGAATATTCTTCCCGGGCTTTGCTTCACTTGAATTTCCAAGAAATATCGCATAAGGCCTAAATCCGTCATCTCAAAATTTTCCATCATTTTCTTCTTGAAATCTTCCAACATGCTTGCATTAGTGCCAAAGTATATGAGATCATCCACGTACAAGCATACCACAAGAATATTATTATCAACCTTCTTCACATAAAGAGATGACTCACTTAAGCTGCGATTGAAACCATTTTCACAGAAAAAGTTGCTGATTTTGCTATTCCAAGCTCGTGGAGCTTGTTTCAACCCATATAACGCTTTCTTCAATCGACAAACTTTGTGTTCTTTGCCTTTCACTTTGAATCCTTCGGGCTGCTCGAGGTAGACTTCATCTTCGATTTCTCCATTGAGAAATGCTGATTTTACATCGAGTTGATGAACACTAAATTCTAAGTGAGCTGCCAAGGCAAGAATGGTTCTGATGGTCTCAATTCTAGCGACCGCTGCAAAAGTCTCTGTGAAGTCAATTCCTGGTTGCTGAGCGTATCCTTTTGCAACAAGTCGTGCTTTGTACTTTTGGATTCCACCTTTATCATCAAACTTGATCTTGAAGACCCATTTCACTCCAATGGTTTTCTTTCCTCTTGGCAAATCAACAAGCTCCCAAGTTTTGTTCTTCTCAATGTTTGACATTTCTTCGTCCATAGCTTTTGTCCATCGCTCATCTTTTGATGCCTCTTCAAAGGTTTGAGGTTCAATGGAGAATAATCCAAAATCACAAGACTCGTAAATTTCACTTAGTAGACGTGTTTTTCTTGGAGGGCTTTCTTCATCTACTTCTTCTCCACTTCTTTGGTTTTCATCAATTTGGGCTTTAGAAGAACTAGCTTGAGATGCCAATGGATCACAAAAATTTACAGGTTCCATGACTTGTTTTTCTTTCCAATCCCAGATTGCAGCTTCATCAAAGATCACATCACGTGAAACAATGACTTTATTAGATGAAGGGTCAAGAAGACGATAACCTTTCGACTCGTCGCTGTAGCCAATGAAAATAAGTTTTTCACCTTTCTCATCAAATTTTCCACGGCTTTGAGATGGAATGAGAGCATAAGCAACACTGCCAAATATTTTGAAATGATCAACAATGGGTTTCTTCTTGTGCCAAGCTTCAAATGGAGTTTTATTTCTGACCGCCTTCGTTGGAGATCGATTTAGAATGTATATGGAGGTGTGTACAGCTTTCCCCCAATATAAGTTTGGAATTCCTTTGCCCTTTAGCATGCTCCTAGCCATTTCCACAATGGTGAGATTTTTCCTTTCTGCCACACCGTTTTGCTGTGGTGTTCTGCTTACAGTCAATTGTCTCTTGATTCCATTGCTCTTGCAATACTCCATGAATGGGTTGTAGAGGAATTCACCCCCACGATCAGTCCTCAAAGATTTTATGAGGAAGCCACTTTCCTTTTCCACAAGTGCTTTGAATTGCAAGAAGGTCGAAAATGCCTCGGACTTTTGGTTGAGGAAGTAAATCCACATCATCCATGTATAATCATCAACAAAGAGAATAAAATATCTCTTGTTACCAGGAGTTGGAGTTTGCTTTGGCCCACATATGTCGGAATGGATAAGCTCCAACGGTGTTTTTGCTGGCCCAGATGTTTTTGGAAAAGGGAGCTTGTGCATTTTTCCATAAATACAGCCTTCACACACTTCAATTGATTTTTGAATAGAAGGCAGTCCACTCACCATATTTTCTCCTTGAGCAAACAAAGACCTTTGTAATTGAGATGCCCATAGCGCAAATGCCAAATGTGAGATAGATCCATGTTGTCAACTTTGAGAGCATGATTATCACGAAGAGGCATATTGAGAGGAAATATCTTGTTCTTCATCTCAATATTAGCAATAACAATATTCGACTTTTTATCAACAATTTTGCATCTTCCCTCATTGAAAAAGACAGAAAAATCTTTTTGAATAAGCTGACCAACACTAAGAAGATTGTGTGACAGATTCGGCACATAAAGGACTTCTGTGATAAGTTTTTTGTTACCTTCCTTAGTGTAGACAACAATTTTCCTTTTTCCTTTGGCACTTTTCTGTAACCCATCTCCAAGTATGATTTGTGAAGTTACACTTGGGTCGAGATCCACAAAGAAGTCTCGATTGCCCGTCATGTGGTTGCTGCACCCACTGTCTAAGTACCACACGTTTTCTGATTCGCGATTGCTGCTGGAATAAAACAAGACTTCATCCCTTGAAGTATTTAAAAATTTTGCATCTTCTTTTTCTTCCTTTTTTTCATTATTTTGGAACCAACAATCCCTTTGAGAATGATTAGGAATTTCGCACCTTCTGCATTTGAAGAAACAATCCTTGGATTCATGATTTGTTTTCTTGCAAATGATACAAGAATGATTGTTATCGGAGCTAGATGGTTGTTTCCCTTTCCAATTGCTCTTCCTTTCATATTGTCGCCAATTTCCCGACTTCCCTTTCTTGTGAAATGAACCTCCTTGACTGCCTGAACTTGTTTTAGAAACTTGCTTAGACTGAAAGGCTTGATCGGTTGATTGATTTGATGAGCGATTGATTCTTTGCTCATGTGCTAGAAGTGATCCCGTCAACTCATATATTGTTAATTTGGACAAATCTTTTGATTCTTCAATTGCAGCAGCGGCATGATCAAACTTGGGAGGGAGACAGCGTAACATCTTCTCTACCACTCGTTTATCCGGAATTGTATCTCCACAACTTTTGATTTGATTCACAATTTCTATGACTCGTGAAGAGAAATCTCGAACAGATTCACGATCATTCATTTTGAGATTATCAAAATCTCTCCACAAGGTTTGAAGCTTTAATGAGATTGTTTTATCTGTACCTTGGAATTCCTGCTTCAAGATTTCCCAAGCCTCTTTTGCCTTCATTACACCAAAGATTCGAGGGAAAATTGATTTACCAACACCTTGTTGAATATATCGCAGTTCCATAGCATCCCTTTTCTTTAACTCCTTTTGAGCCTTTTCGGAACCTTCTTGATCCGTGTCTATTTCTTCATCGTCGATCACATCCCACAAATCTAGGGAGATGAAAAAGGTTTGCATTTGATTGCTCCAGTAGTCATAATGTTCACCTTCAAATATAGGAACTCCACTTGGAGAATAAGTAAAAAGAGAGGATGCCATGAGGTAGATGAACCTGTGATGGCTCTGATGCCAAATTTGTTAGGTGCGGAAGCTAAATTGGATTTGACAAAAATTGAAATACTGCTGAAATTTAATTGAGTAGCTACTGCTCACTCTGATTTTCTTTAGATATTGATTATTAAAATTCTTGATACATGAATTACAAAAGATACCACTATATATAGTGTAGAATTCAAAGAAACTAATTAATAACTTGACTCTTCAAGACTTTGACTCCATATTCCAATACTTAGATTCATGCATCTTCTAAGTTCATGTATCTTCTGGATAAGATTACAAATTAAATACTTTCAACACAATCACCCTTTTTCAGTCTTAACTAATATCTATATAATGAATTACTGATAACTCTTTAGCCTCGGATAAATCATAACTGGCGATGAAAACAAACTTGATTCTTGGCAAGAAGCGATGATTTTCAATTCTTGGCAAACTTGTTAACTTGCGGTAGCTTGATTGCAATTTTTATGATCTTCTCTATGCTCACACATTTGTTAATCCCAAGCCCATTTCTCTCTACTTGCCTACTTCAATTTCCTTCCTCTGGAATTTGCAAACTTTGTATATTAAAGGCTTCCCTGGCGATGTCGTTGCACCAGCTGAAATTTGGAAGATGTAGCGGCTCAGGCACGTCGAAGTCAGTGAAATTCGTCTTCCCGACCCCCCTCAGCAGGGTGACCTGTTGGTGTTGCAAGACCTGCAAACACTTTTGGAAGTGAAGAATTTTAGATTGAGTAAAGATGTCTGTGCAAGGATTCCCAACATCAAGAAGCTGCATTTGGTGTATGTTGATTGCGTCGACGAAAGTAGCAGTCAAATATTACTCTCCCGACAAACTTCGCCTTTTCCAGAAATTGGAGTCACTGAGGTGCTCATTCCCTGAAGGGCAATACTGGTGGTGTGATTGGAAATTTACTTTCCCGAGTTCACTTCAGAAGTTGTGCTTGGAAGACTGTTGGCTTTGTTGGGACGAGCTGACTGTGATCGGTTCGTTGCCTTATCTTGAAGTTCTCAAACTACAAAAGAATGCAGTCAGAGGATCCGCATGGAGCCCTGTCGAGGGGGAATTCGTGTGCCTCGGATTCTTGAGAGTTTCATCATGTTCTGATCTAGTTTATTGGCATGCAGAAGGCTGTCATTTCCCAGTTATGGAGAAGCTTGTTCTTGAAGACTTTGATGCATTGAGTGAGATTCCTTTGGGTGTCGGAGATATACCAACTCTTCAGTTTATTGGTTTGGTGAATTGTAGTGTGATGGAAGCAATTTCAGCCATGAGGATAGTTGTGGAGCAAGAGAGCCTAGGGAACGAGGGCCTTCGACTCGAAGTCGAGTTCTGGGGTGATGAAGAATTAGAGAGCTTTAGGAAAATTATCCAAGAAGAGGGTTTATCAAGCAATAGTCTTCGCCTGCACCACTAATACAGAAAGAGTAAGACAAAGCTTTACATGTTTTTCTTTTTAATTTACTTTTCCATTGTTGATACTTTTCTAGTAGTTAATTTCACCATTACAGAAAGAGTAAATACTTTTCCAGTAGTTAATTTGACTTGATTGTGTGATTGGAATTTTTTACCAGTGCATATGATGCACAGGTAAGCCCTTCTGTTTGGACGGAAATCAAGTGATTAATCAGTTTGATTTCTCTATTTCCAAATTCATATCGAAACTAATTAAAAAATTTAGCACTAAAACTGATATAATCCTAATCATGCATTTTGTGATTTAATAATGTGTGAGTTCTAAGATACAGGGGACTTCCGCTGTCCATTACTGTGACCGGAAATTTGAACAACATTACCAAGAATCTAAATTCAATTCTGAGTGCTGGAATATACTCCATCAGTCCATAAAATGTATACTCAAGTCTTTTTTTCATATATGTGTAATAAAGATATGGTTGGGGGTGATAGATAATAAAATGATCATTTCAATAAAAAAAATGTGCCCACTTTTGATGGACGGTCAAATAAGACAATTAACATACTTTTGATGGAAGGAAAAAATACTGCATATCCTGAGTTATGTTCACTTACCTGCTCATCTAAAGCCATGTTTTTTTGCATGTGGGAGCTTAATTTTCTGTAAAATTATCAGCTATTGGATAGCAAACGGCACCCATGCATATTAAATTGTCTATTTCATTGAGCCCCTCTTGAGTGGTGATTATTTTCTAATTTAAAGATTTTCCACGATCAATTCTTGTGGTCGGTGATCATTGTTTTGATTCAATATTTTATTTCTTGTTTGTTTCGTTTCATCAAGCGTGAATGGGGATTGAGTCTCTGAAAATGTCTGAATTCAGAATTTTATTCCGCGGTACCACGATTACTATAAGCATAACAAGAAAGGAAACAATTAAGTAACTAAATCAACTAATTTGCAGTAAAATATTAAATATTAAGTTGAACAAAACTTAACATATTTAATGACTGATGATGTGATTATATATATAAATTATTCTTATTTTATCAACTTGTCAGAGAAATTGCACCATCTCGATAACTAAATTATATTCAACTACCTCATTATTAAATTTAAAGAAAAGTTGGACTGCTTCTCATCAGCTCTACTCAGTCTTGTTGAGGTTCAATTGGAAAGAAAACAAACAAATCCTAATACAATTCTGTTGCTGTTTGTGGTGATGGCAGCTTATGCAGCTGTTGTTTCTCTTATGAACACTATGCATCACATCCAGATTCATCCTCGCCTTTCAACTTGTTTTAACAAGGAACACCTTGAATCTCTTGATGATACAGCTGACTTTTTGCTGGATTTCATAGAGATTTATAATTGTAGTGGAGGTAGCAAAGAAGTAGAAGATCTGGAGGCCAAAATTGCATCTGCAGCTCACGCTGCTGAAGATGCAATTGAATCTCATGTAGTGGATCTAATTCACGCTGAACCCACCAAAAGAAATGGTGGATTGTTGCAGAAAATGATGAGACATATAAGGAAAAAGCCTAAGGAGCTCCACCTGCCAAGTGTGATTTGCGATCTGCAGAAAGTAAGGGAAGATGTTAGAAAGGTGGAAAAGCAAGGGAGATTCAAACATCAGACCCCACATGCTGCTTCATCAACCCCTGTTTCTGCTGGAAAGAATAATACTATGGTGGGATTTGACGACTACTTGATTAATCTCATGGATAGACTTACGGGGCACCAATCTCATCAGCTGGTCGTTCCAATTATTGGCATGGGTGGCGCAGGTAAGACTACTCTGGCTAGAAATGCTTTTGAAAATCCACTTATTAAGCAGCATTTTGATGTTTGTGCTTGGGCTACAATCTCTCAGAGCTATAGCTTGAGAGAAGTTTTGTTAGAAATTCTTTCTAGCCGAGAGGATAGAAGAAATTTTGTGGATTTGAATGAACAGAAACTAGGAGAAAATATACACAAATGTTTATTCAATAGGAGATATTTAATGATATTGGATGACATGTGGAGTATTGAAGTTTGGGACGACATAAAGTTTTTCTTTCCAGATAATAGTAATGGTAGCCGCATTGTTGTGACTACTAGGTTAGTAAATGTTGCTGTTCAATTGAACTCTTCTTACTTCCCAATAAACTTATTGGATGAGGATAAAAGTTGGAAGTTATTTTGCCAAGAAACATTTGGAAAAGAAGGTTGCCCTGCTGAATTAGAGGAAGTCGGGAAGAAGATTTGTGCAAATTGCAAAGGACTTCCCCTGTCCATTGTTGTGATTGGGGGTTTTCTTCAAAAGTCGAGCAAGTCACGAGAATATTGGGAGATTGTTGCAAGAGATACATACTCAATCTTGAATTCAGAAGGGGACAACCAATGTATGAATATATTATCTTTGAGTTATAACTACTTGCCGGCCCATTTAAAGCCATGTTTTCTTTACATGGGTACTTTTGCGGAAGATGAAGAGGTTCTTGTTTCTCGACTCGTTAAACTTTGGGTGGCTGAGGGTTTTCTAAAACCGAATGATGCCCAAAGCTTGGAAGAGGTTGCTGTGGGGTACTTAAAGGATCTTGTGGGCAGGAATCTCATCTTGGATAGTAAATGGGGAAGCAATGGAGAAATCAGAGCCTGCAATATTCATGATCTCGTAAGAGAGCTCTGCTTAAGCTTAGCTGAGAAAGAGAAATTTCTTTGCGTCATGAAGTCTCCACGAGCCATAAATGGGGAGCGTCGCATTGTAATTCATGAAAGCTTGTCAAATGCGGAAGTGTATGATGTTTTGGGCTCTGTATCACTTGTCCGTTCTTTGATATGCAATGATAGTATTAGATTGGACTCTAAGCTTTTGAGGGTACATCGTGCAGTTGATGTTCTACTAAAGCGACATTTTCTAGAAGCTGATCTGAGTCGTGTCAACTTGCGGTGCCTTGATATCCGATACATGGGATTTTATAGTCTGCGATCGTTCTACATCCCTAAGAAAATATTCCTACTCTGGAATCTCCAAACGCTAAGAATCAAGGGTTACCTTGGAGATATTATTGCACCATCTGAAATCTGGGAGATGGTACAGCTGAGGCATCTCCAGGTTGATCGCCTGTACATTCCAGATCTTCCTCGGAGTGACAGAGAAGATCTTGTTAATGTTCTGCCAAATCTACAAACACTCTGCAATGCAAGGAAATTTCGGTTAAGCGAGGAGGTGTGCAAGAGAATACCCAATGTCAAGAAATTGAGTCTAGTGTATGATGAGTTGCCGCAGGATTGTGAATTACAGAATCTTGGCCGATTCCATAAGCTTGAATCACTTAAATTGCAAAAATGTTCCAAATTGGCGGCCTATGGTGTTGAACATGACATTCCCAAGTTCACTAAAGAAGTTGTCTTTATTTGGTGGTGGCCTTCATTGGAAAGATTTGGACATGGTTGGATCATTACCAAATCTTGAAGTTCTCAAACTGAATTATTTCTCGATGGCAGGATACAAGTGGAGTCCAGTTGAGGGACAGTTTCCGCACTTGAAATATTTGCAAATTTATTTGTGTCACAATCTGATTAAATGGAATGCAGACTCCTTTCATTTCCCGGTTCTAGAGAAACTTGTCCTTGGACAACTGCAAAGCTTGGATGAGATTCCTTCAGGCATCGGGGAGATACCAACACTTAAAAGCATTCGTTTGTTTCAATGCAGCGTGTCTGGCGCTCTTTCTGCAGTGAAAATACTAGAGGAACAAGAGAGTTGTGGGAACGAGGACCTTCAAGTTGAAGTTGGATTTCACATCGACAATAACGATGACGCAGACAGATTCAGGCAAATAATGGAAGAAGATAGCTTCACAAGCAATAATCTTCATATAAAACGTGCCAAACGGCTCTGATTGCTAATGTCATTCTCTTTGGACGGAAACCTGTTTGATTTCTCTATTTCAAATTTTGTTCATTATTCCATTATATCTTTTTCCCTATCTTAATTTTTAGCACTGTGTCACTATGTTAATTACTCCCTCCATTGTATTGTTTAAGAAAATAAATTTGCTTATAAATATATGCTTGGTCATATATTAATTTTGGGGGTAAAATAATAAATAGTACAAAAAAGTAAATAGGATAATTGGAATTTTTTGGAGGGTCAAAATTATGTATATCGAAATGTTGTTTTTGTTATCTATAAAAGAAACTTTTGGTGGAATAGTCCTAAAAAAATGGTAAGCTTATTTGGTACAGAGGTAGTGTTATCTACTCATCTATATAATGTGAAGATGTCAACATAAACACTGAGTGAATGAGGAATGATACTTTTCAGTTTGAAAACTACTATTGTTTCATTGTGAGATTGTTACTATTGTGTTTGAAAGTTCATACCAGTTACTTAAAGTCAAACCGGGTTCAACAATGAAGCCACCGGTTCTGTGAAGTAAGAGAGCCGAAGCAGGTAGTTGTATACTTGTATCTAACTACCAGATTTCC
>JAPKLY010001300.1:36852-51224 GCA_026898435.1 Prunella vulgaris
TGCAATATTGGGTAGTTGGCGAAGGTTTTTCTTGATGTAACATATAAAAGCAAATTCTGTTATGGGCTATGCAGCAGTGAGTTAGGCGATTCCATAGATACAAACAATTGTGGTTATTGTTTATGGGATCGATCAATTTTAAAATTAGGGTTCATCATTGATAATTGGGGATTTTCGTATTCAGTTTGAGTTTGATGTTGTAATCTGTAATTCCTTCTTTGATAATGAAGTGGGTTCTCCGAATCACGTATATCTTGTAATTCCGTGGACATAGAGACATCTTGTGATGTCCTTCTTGCATTTGATTTTGTCCTTCTTGCATCTTGTGATGTCCTTCTTGTAATTTCGATTTTCAGCTTCAATTGTGAATTGAATCATTGTTTAATCTCTACATAATGGAACTTGAAGTGTTAACCGAAAACTGTTACAGTTGAGGCAGACCACAGGTTTAGAGGGCCAAAAGACCAAACTCAAGTTTCTCGGTTCTACAAATAAGCTCGACTCTTGCTCAGTCTACTCGACGCACAAATAAGCTGAGATTGAATTCTTGAAACATCAAAAAGCTGCAATTGGTGTATGTTGATTGCGTCGACGAAAGTAGAGCAGTCGAATATTACTCTCCCGACAAACTGCGCCTTTTCCAGAAATTGGAGTCACTGAGGTGCTCATTCCCTGAAGGGCAATCCTGGTGGTGTGATTGGAAATTTTCTTTCCCGAGTTCGCTTCAGAAGTTGTGCTTGGAAGACTGTTGGCTTTGTTGGGACGAGCTGTCTATGATCGGTTCGTTGCCTCGTCTTGAGGTTCTCAAACTACAAAAGAATGCGGTCAGAGGATCTGTATGGAGCCCTGTCGAGGGCGAATTCGTGCGCCTCAAATTGTTGAGAGTTTCATCATGTTCTGATCTAGTTTATTGGCATGCAGAAGGCTGTCATTTCCCAGTTATGGAGAAGCTTGTTCTTGAAGACTTCATGCATTGAGTGAGATCCCTTTGGGTGTCGGAGATATACCAACTCTTCGATTTATTCGTTTGGTGAATTGTGGTGTGATGGTAGCAATTTCAGCCATGAGAATAGTGGTGGAGCAGGAGAGTCTAGGAAACGAGGGCCTTCGACTCGAAGTCGAGTTCTGGGGTGATGAAGAATTACAGAGCTTTAGGAAAATTATCCAAGAAGAGGGCTTATCAAGCAATAATCTTCACCTGCATTACTAATACAAAAAGGATGTATTTAGTTTAATGGAAAAAATAATCAATCCCGTCAAAACACGATAAGACGAAGGCTTTGACATGTATAGTTAAATTGTTAACGTATACAATACAACTTAAAGAATACATTGGAAAGATAATATAATCGTGTGTTACAATTAGTATACAATAAGACAAATCAATTTAAAAATGCCAGCTATCATTAAATATCATTTGTAATTGGAAGTCTTAATAGATAATGCATCTGAGATCAGCAATGAAGGTGAAGACTACTGCTTGAAAACCATCAACTTCTGCAATTTCTAGAAAGCTCTCCAGCTGTTCTTCGTCGGAGAACTCGACTTCGACTCGAAGGTCGTCGTTCCCAAGACTTTCCTGTTCCACCAGTACTCTCATTGCTGAAATGGCTGCCGAAACACTACAACAATTCAAACGAATCAGTTGAAGTGTTGGTATTTCTCCCATATCATAAGGAATCTCATGCAGTGCACTCAGTCCACTGAAGTCAAGCCTCTCCAGAACTGGAAAATGACAGCTTTCTGCATTCCAATAAACTAGAGCAACTGATGCAATGATCAGGAATTTCAGTCGAAGGAATTCTCCCTCGACGGGGTCCCATTCAGCTCCCACGACTGCGTTTTGGAGCAGTTTTAGAACTTCAAGATTAGGCAATGAGCCAATCATAGTCAAATCCTTCCACTCGAGATAACAATTTTCCAAGCACAATTTGTGAAGTGAGCTTGGAAAAGTAAAGCACAAAGAAAAATGCCGCCAATTTGACCCTTTAGCAAAAGAGCACCTCAGTGACTCCAGTTTCTGGAGGCAGCCAAGATTGTCGGGAGAGTAACACGAGCTCTCTTCACAATCGTCTGTATAAGCTATACGCAATTTCTTGACGTTTGGAATTCGTCTACAGAAATCTTCACTCAACCTAAAGTTCATCACCTCAAAAACAGTTTGTAGATTTTCCAACACCACGAACTGATCACCCGGAGGAGGCTCTGGCAGGCGAAGTCCAATGACCGCTATATGCCTCAGCTGCGGCATTGTCCATATTTCGGGCGGGGCGACAATAAGAGGATATCCATTAACAATCAATGTCTGCAAATTCCAGAGCAAGGATAGTGAAGAAGGAAGACAGAGAGGCAAAATTGGCTTTGGAGGAATCTGCATCAAACTAGACATGAAAACAAAAACCAGATGAAACAATCTGAAATCAAGGTATCTCAGGTTAACTTGCTCAAGTTTCAGCTCCATAAAGCTTTTGTCAACCTCATGAACTACTCCTTCAACGCTATGCACTACTTTCAACAATCTATAATCAATCGAGCAGGGCTCGCCCTTGTCCATGCTATGACACAGCAGGGAACGGGCGAGACCTTCTGATTCCATAGCATGGAAAATCTCCGGGAAATGCTCTTCCCGGGGAGCGCTTCCATGGAAAACAAGACGACGCGCCTCATTTAGAAGTGGTGGAGCTTGATGCAACTTCAAGAGGTGAAAAAACTTCTCCTTTGCTGCGATTTTCGAGCACAGTTCTCTCAGAAGATCATGAATGCCGCAGGTTTTAATCCTTCCATTCCATCTCAATTTCCGAGCTGAAATGAGATTCCTGTCGACGAGATCCTTCAAACAACTCTCCGCGACTTCTTCCAAGCTTCGGGTTTTACTTGGCTTTATGAATCCCTCTGCAACCCAAGATTTTATGATCTTCTGGAAAAATTCCCATATAAAGAAAACATGGTTTTAAATGAGCAGGCAAGTAGTTATAACTCAAGGATAATATACTAAAGCATTCCTCCTCTTCATACCCCCGACAAATTAAATTTGAGGTTATATCATTCCCAAAGTTCTCCCAGTATTCCTTCATCATAGAGGATTTCCCAAGATGCCCCCCAAACAGAACAATGAGTAAGGGCAGCCCTTTGCATTTTTTCACAATCTTTTTTCCAGGTTCCTCCAGCTCAGGAGGGCAATCCAGGCCTGAAAATGTCTTTTGACAGAAAAGCTTCCAACTCTTTTCCTCATCTAGAAATTTCAATGCAAGGCAAGAATCGCCTAAATGGCAAGCCACGTCGGACTGCCTACTTGTTACAACGATTCGACTTCTGTTGTTGTTGTCGGGAAAGAACATTTGTACATTATCCCAAGCTTCAACGCTCCACATATCATCCAACATTATCAAATACCTCCTACCCGATAGACATTTATACAACTGCCGCCTAATTGATCTTCAGTTTTCTTATCTATTTCAGCATTTGATTTTCCTAGGCTTAAAACAAGTTTAGAAAGACTCTTTCTCGTGCTATACTCTTGAGAAATAGTGGCCCAAATACGAATGTCAAAATGATGCACGATATGTGAATTATCATAAGCATTTTTGGCAAGTGTTGTCTTACCTATACCACCGGTGCCTGTGATTGAGATGATCCAGCGACCAGATTGTAGTCCGGTGAGCAGATCAAGAATTCGAATCAGCTCGTCATCGAATCCAACCATCACATTTTTCCCCAGAGGTCTTGATGAAGCGGCATGAGCTGAAAATGTGCATGGCTGATCTCTCAAGTCCCTCTGGGCTTCCACCTTCATAGCCATTTGCTTTAAAGACTCCATTTTTTCAATTACTCTCTGCAGATCGACAGAAAAGCAGGAGCTTTTCTCCCCATGAAGAGTGGATGATTCAATCACATCATCAGACTCATTAGCTGCAGCTGCGATTTTGCTCTCCTGAGCTTCTGCTTCTTTGCTACCTTCAGGGTAATAAGTCTCCAGAAAATCTAAGCAAAGAGACATGATCGACTTGCCAGGGGTCGATTCCTGTTGCACAAATGATTTCATGAGAATTTGTGCTCATGAATTTAGTCATTTTTTTATCATAAATGGTCCCATAAAATTTCTACCTCAAAACTAATAGATTATTTTGGGATCAAATCTATTGAGCAGAAATTCTCATGGAACCATATATAAAAAAGATAAAAAATGAACGTGAAACTACAACTGTTAAGTACAAATTCTCATGGGATCAAAGGTACAATTTACCCTTTCCTGACGAAGAGTAGTCCCAGCATGAATTTCAACAGCATCATCAGCCTCATAAGTAGCTTCATCATGAGAATGAGCCTCTAAAAACTCGATAAAATGATCGAACAGAACATCGAAACTTGATTCCACATGAAGAGTGGATCCAGCACGAATTTGATCGACTATGTGGGATTCGATCACATCATCAGCCTCTTGAGCTGCAGAAGCAATTTGGGCCTCCAAAGCTTTTGCTTCTTTGCTACTTCCATGAGAATTAGACTCCAGAAAATGTAGGACGAAATCGAGACATGGGAGAAAACGCTCCATCTGTGTCTTGTCGAAGGCAAAGGAATGGCAAGGATGGTTCTGCATCTGCTCCATATTATTCATAAGAGAAACTACTGCTGCATAAGCTGCCATATGGAAATAGTGCTCTATAGTTGTTATTCAAGTTGAGTGTTATACTCTGCCATCAGTATTTCCTTCTTTTATAGAAAACGGTCACTGACAAAGATCCTTTACTTTTTTCATCGCCAACTACGATTTCTCCAAGGTGAAGCGATATGAGCAACACATTATAGATGAGCGGTAGATAAAAAATTAGTGTTTGACTAACAACCAAAAATCTCTGCAAAATTGAACTTCGGGAAAATGGTTTTTTTTTTCCTTTATCTTTCACTTAATATGATTAGAGCTAGCAATTTCGACCCGACCTACACGATATTTGGGCTGGGCTGGGCTCAATTTTTACAGGTTCGATTAGAAAATGGACTGGTCCGGCCCTTGAATATGTCTTGGCCCGTGAATATGTCTTGGCCCCATAAGTCGGTTTACATGTAAAAGTTAATAAGTTTGGCCCGGCCTACGCAATATTTAGCATGAGTTGTGTTACATTTTTATAGACCCAATTAATAAATGGGTCAATCCGGCGGTGAATATGCTTTGGCCTGATGGGCCAAGCCGGCCGTTTGCCACCTCTAATTATGATTTTGGTTCTTTAAGTATTAGAATTTAATTTTATTTCATTATCTTTAAAAAATGACGAAAATCAATTTTGTTTAAAGAAAAGGACGGAAATCAAAATTTTATAAAGATAAAGGATGAAAATTAGTTTTTTTTGAAAAATAAAAGATAAAATTAATTTAAAAAAAAAAAAGTCTAAATTTAAATTTTAATAATTAAGAGGACTTAATGATAATAAGTGAAAAATAAAGATGAAAAATATAATTTTCCCTCGAACTTCTGTACGTTTCCCACTAACGAGACATGATATAATGCATGGTCAATATATACTTAGACTTGATTGCAAAAAAACCACCAAACTATAATAATGTCATGTCCCTGTGAAGTCTGAGATTTGGTTTCTCCAATTCATCAATTTTGTGGATTTAGAAATTTGATTCTCCATCAAAATATACATATAAATTATATACTTATATTTAAAATAATCACATCACTACTTTTTAATCATTTACTCGTTATTTTTTTTACTTTTCTTATATTTTCTATTTCTACTCCATCCGTCTCGTAAAAATTTATACCTTACAGGATGATACATTTTTTTTAAAATATGTATTTTATATATAAAGTAATGGTATATTGGTAAATATATATATAGTTTTGTGTTAGTACACGTAAATCAATATTTTTTTTTAATAATATACAAATTTGTGTGGGACGTTCGAATAAAAAAGTATGCAAATTTTTGCAGGCGGGAATACTTTTATTAAATTTAATTACATTATTTAATTGAATCACAATAATAAAATAATTATCGTCATTAGCGAAAAGAATTAATTTGACTAAATGGAATGCAGACTCCTTTCATTTCTCTGTTCTAGAGAAACTTGACCTTCTATATTTGTCGAATTTGGACGAGATACCTTTAGGCATTGGGAAGATACCTGTTGTAATCGAGAGAAAAGCGCAAGTATAAAAGTAAATGACACGGAGTTTGATGACCCAGTTCGTCACGGAGTGACTACGTCTGGGGGCGACCAAGCCAGGAGATATAATAATATGAACTGCCATTTACAATACTGTGAATGTAGAATACAAGGGAACGATACAATATAAATAAGAGTACCTAACCCTAAGTCATGTGGGCCTAAATCCCACTGAAATATATTCCTAATATTATATCCACATAATATAATATATTATTTCAATATATTATAACACTCCCCCTTTGATATAATATGACAAGGAAGAATACAAGTGTTACCCAGTGGAGTATTATAAATGACCTCGAGGATTCAATCATCATGATTGTTTAGCATTTGATACTCCCCCTGAAGATAACAACCTTCCAAGTCGACGCATCCCGATTCCATGTACGTACTTTTCAAAAGTCGAAGTGGGAAGGGATTTAGTGAACAAATCAGCTAGATTGTCACTTGAGCGTACTTGTTTTATCGTGATCTCACCACTCTTTTGGAGTTCGTGAGGATAAAAGAATTTTGGGGATATATGTTTCGTCAAGTTCCCTTTGACATAGTCATTGCTCATTTGTGCAATACATGCAGCATTATCTTCATAGATAATTGAGGGGCTTAAGTCAACAAAAGGGATATCACACGAATCATGAATGTGTTTTATAAGGGACTTTAACCACACACATGCTCGTGCAGTTTCGTATAGAGTTATGATCTCTGAGTGGTTTGACGATGTGGTCACCAAAGTTTGTTTGACAGATCTCCATGAAATGGTTGTTCCACCACAGAGGAAAACATAACCCGTTTGCGATTTCGCATTATGGGGATCAGATAGATAACCAGCATCAGCATAACCTATAAGTGTTTTTTCTCAGTTACTTTGATAGAAAAGACCAAGATCTTGAGAACCTTGAAGATATCGTAAAATATGTTTCACACCATTCCAATGTCTCCTCGTAGGGGAGGCACAAAACCTTGCAAGTAGATTGACTGCAAAGGCAATATCGGGCCTAGTGCAGTTTGCAAGATAGAGCAGTGCACCAATTGCACTTAGATATGGAACTTCAGGTCCCAATAGCTCTTCGGTATCTTCTTTAGGTCTAAATGGGTCCTTTTCCAAATTGAGGGAACGGACAGCCATTGGAGTGCTTAAAGGATGAGATTTATCCATGTGGAATCTCTCCAACACTTTCTTTAGGTAAGCTGATTGGTGTATCAGTATTCCTTCAGGAAAATGCTCGATCTGTAGGCCGAGACAGAACATGGTTTTACCCAAAGTTTTCATTTCAAATTCAGTTTTTTAAGATTGAACTTGCTTCTTCAATCTCTTTCCTTGTTCCGATAATGTTTAGATCATCCACATACACCGAGATGATGCAAAAACCATTAAGGGATTTCTTAGTAAAGACACAAGGAAAAGCCTCGTTATTTACGTATTCCTTCTTCAGGAGGAATTCGCTTAGTCGATTATACCACATACGACCTGAATGTTTTAAGCCATATAACGAGCGTTGCAACTTAATGCTGAACATACTACGATGTTCGTTATTCCTCATTTGGGGAATAGTTAATCCATCAGGGATTTTCATATAGATGTCAGAATCTAATGATCCGTATAAATATGGGGTAACTACATCCATTAACTGCATTTAACTGCCAGGGATATATGGCGGAACTTTATAATATTAACAACAGGAGAATTTGTTTGATCACATCAAACTCAATAATGGGTCACTGCGAAAAACCCTTAAGCTGATACCCATTTATATCTTTCAGGGATAAAATGTTTAGGGGGTATGTACGAGATTAACAGTGATACTGGTACCAGATTTTAGAAAGAACAACTATGGGTACGAATATGTTGTCGACAACAGTGATATATCTCCTGTATTTATTTATTTTAAGATTTATGTAAACCCGATCTTTATCATTTCCCAAAGGTATGTATTGATCTGGGTGTTCCGCAATCCTAGTATTTTGATTGCTATGTGCACATGCTTTTTACTAGGATTTCTCGTCTTCAGGACGAATCTCTTCAGGAGATTTCATGAGTGACTGAATATATTATTAGCATTAATATACCATAGTTTTGTGTAAGGAGGTTCATTACGCTTCTGGTGTATAGGGGCATCAATATTATTTGATTTCATTGGAACCTCAATTATTTATAGTCACTTCATTTATAATCAGTAATGCATTTGATAATGCATCTGGCGGATTACTTGCTGATTATTGCAAGTTTATTTTCTTTTGAACTTCTGGTTCAAGTTTGATTTGTGCGTGGGTCTAAGAATTGAAGATCTTTTGTGTTCCACGTAATTTCACGGTATTTATTAATTGTGGTATTTTTCTCTCCCCCTAAGGCCGGAAATAGATCTTCATCGAATGTGCAGTCAGCGAAACAGGCTGTAAACTGATCCCCAGTTAAAGGCTCGAGGTATTTAAGTATTGTGGGAGATACAAAACCGATGTAAATACCGAGTTTCCTTTGTGGGCCCATAGAGGTTCGCTTAGGTGGTGGTATTGGAACATACACTGCACAACCGAATGTACGCAGATGGGAAATGTTAGGTTCATTTCCACGCACAAGTTGAATAGGGGAATATTCATGATATGCAGTTGGTCGGAATTGGATTAGTGATGATGCATGTAGAATAGCATGCCCCCAACATGAAACAGGTAAGTTCGTTTTTTGTAGTAGTGGTCTAGCGATTAATTTAAGACGTTTAATTAATGATTCAGTTAGACCATTTTGAGTATGAACATGAGGGACCGAATGCTCCACTTTGATTCCCAGTGCCATGTAAAAATCATCGAATGCCTTAGAGGTGAATTCACCGGCATTATCCATACGAATGGATTTAATAGGATGATCTGGGAATTGAGATCTCAACAGAATAATCTGTGCAATAAGCTTTGCAAAAGCAGTATTGCGAGTGGATAGCATGGTTACATAAGTCCACCAAGTGGATGCATCTATTAGGACCATAAAATACAGAAATGGTCCAGATGCAGGATGTATCGGTCCACAAATATCTCCTTGAATCCACTCAAGGAATTTAGGAGATTCAGTTCTTACTTTACTACTAGAAGGACGAATTATGAGTTTACCCATTGTGCAAGCATCACATATTTATTCATTAACAGAAGGAATTCGGTTGTGTGTTATGTTATGGCCAGATGAATTACATAGAATCCGACGCATCATGGTTTGTTCTGGATGTTTTAACCGCTCATGCCATAGTTTGAAAGAATTTGGATCATTAAATTTTAGATTAAAGGCTATATGGAGATTTGAGGGTCTGATGTATGTGTAATACAGGCCAGACGAGAAAGATGGAAGTTTTTCGACGATGTGTTTACGACAATTTAAATAGTGAGTCATCAACATATATTCTCTATTGTCCTCAGTATTTGTTCCAATGTGATAGCCATTCTGTCGAATGTCTTTGAAACTGAGGAGGGTACGCTTTGATTGTGGAAATAATAAAACATTTTCGATTATTAATTCGGTATCCATAGGTAGAATGATCGAGGCTCTACCGGAGCCAACGATTTGTATGTCGTCATCGGAAATAGTAGTGACACTTCCTTTCTTTTCAGTTAATGTTTGGAAAAATTGTCTATTTTTTAAGATAGTATGTATAGTAGCACTATCTACTAAGCACAAAACATTAATCTCCATAAGCACTTAAGTGTATGTTTTAGATACGTTTAGATATGAGGAATGCTAAGGAGAGCCAAGATTACAGACACTGATTGATCAGCCGCACAAGGGATCACTTAGGTCCTACTTTATCAAAAACGTATTACATTATTTTTGTAGACAATAGTCATATGTTCACCCAAGAGGTCATCTTTGTCTATGACAAGGCCTGCTTCGAGCAGGTCGGTGTGGTGTGTTTCACCGTGATGAGTCTTCCCCTTTTTGTCTTTTAGCATACGTTGATACGCCTCCACCAAATGTTTTGGTGTACGACACATGCGAGACCAATGGTCGTCGCATCCACACTTGTGACAGACTTGCTTGTTATGTGCACGTGAGCTCGATGGTTGATCTTGAGGTGCATTCTTTTCAGTTGCACTAGGTTGTGCATTGTTGCGACCTCGACCTCGACCTTGACCTCTTCCCCTACCACGGCCTCGACCTCGGGTCGATCCGCGTCCCCCACTCGCCTCATTTCCTTTTCCACGTTTACGGCCTCTAGAGTTCCTCCGAGTAGCATGTGCTTCAGGCACAGCTTGTGAGCCAACCAGTCTAGTATTGTGATTTTTCATCAACAATTGGTTGTGCTTTTCTGCAACTAAAAGTGCAGAAATGAGCTCGGAGTGTGATTGATACTATTTGGCCATGTACTACTGCTGGAGTACAAGATTATTAGCGTGGAAAGTGGAAAGAGTTTTTTTTTCAATTAACTGATCATCAGTTATCGGTGCATTACACAGCTTGAGCTGAGAAACTATGAGATGTAGGGCGGAGTTGTACTCCGTTACAGACTTAAAATCTTGGAAACGAAGTGTTATCCAAGCATGTCTGGCTTCGGGGAGGATCACATCATGTTGTTGTTGGAATTGATCCTGGAGGGATTTCCACAACGTCGATGGATCTTTTTCAGTGAGGTATTCGTTCTTAAGATCTTTGTGAAGATGATGTCTTAAGAAGATTAGAGCTTGTGCCTTTTGGGCAGTTGTGGATTTAGATGGTTGTCTAGTTGTGTCGGTAAGGTCTTTAGAGACAAGGTGTGTTTCAACGTTGAGAGCCCATGTCAAATAGTTATGGCAATCACGTGCCAATTAATCGAATTCACATTTGGTGATGTTTGACATGTTTTTGCTACAAAAATTAATAAATGAAAATTTATTAAAATTATTTGTTTGTAGCATTTAATAATTAAGGCTCAATCAATAAAATATTGCTAAGACAAAAATTAATTAATTATAGGGGGTATTGATATTTTTAGGTGAATGACTTTTTGAGACATTTATTAATGGGACTTGAACCAAAAAATAATTATTGGATAAAGCCTCTTAAAAAAAATTGATGATTTGGGCTTTCATAATACCATTATAAATTTTATTAATGGGACATCAGACCCAAAAATAATTGTTAGGATCCAAATTAATTAGGATCGACTAAAATAAAATGCCCAATCAATTAATTAAAAAAAATTAGCCTAAGTAATTAATTAATATTATTAATAAAAAAAAATTATTGGTTCTGCCCATTTTAATACAAAAAGGCGAAGGCCCAGTTACTGGCCCAATTCAAAACAGCCCAATTGTTTTTTTATTAATAATTAAAGAAGCCCAAAACACAGAGGCCCATTTCGATTTTAAGGGTTTGTGTTCTGGAATATGAGCAGCGACTTGGTCATTGTGTCCAGAGAGAGAGATGGCGAAAAAATCAGCGTAAGGAATGGCGGAAAAATCGCCATCGTGCAGGCGACTTTGTCCAGCCGCCGTTTCAGCGCTAGGTCGACAAGATCGCGCCGTCACCGTCTCCGGGTCAGGCGTTGCGAGCGGTGGCCGTCGCACGTGTCGCGCGCCTAATGACCTAGTCGTACCGGCGGCGTCGCAGCAGCTCAGGGAGCGCCGTCGCGGGGCATCGCCCTCGAGCGTCGTCGCTGCCGCTGCGGGCGCGTGGTCGCCGCCGCTGCGGGCTGTGTCGACACGCAGAGTAGGGCGTTGAGCCGCCGTCACGTGGGTCAGGATGCACAGCGCCGTCAAGGTGTCGCTATCGACATTCGTATCACAACGGGGTGCCGTGACGGCTCAGGGCCGGAGGCGCCGTCGTTCGCCGTCAAGGCCACTTCAGGGGCCGACGGCGTGGCGGACACAGGTAGGGCTCAATTTCAATTTCAGTCGGATTGTTCCGATTTCCGATTTTGGTTTTCAGAATTCAGAGTTTTGCAAAAATGATTTGTTTCAGAAAACTGGTTCTGATTTTCGAAAAATATTTTGGGAGAGATTTTGCAATTTCTGGGTTTTACTCAGAAAACAATTTCTGAAAACGATTTTGGTTTCAAAACGTTTTGATCTGGATTAAAAAACTTTTGGTGTATTTTCGAAAGAGGGGTTTATCGATTCGGAAATTAATCGATCTGGGGACAGTAATTTTCGAAAAAAAATTGAATCGGTTTCGAAAAAGGATTTCTGAAAAACTGAGTTTCTGTTTCGTAAAAAACAGATTGAATTTAGGGGTTCGATCGGGGGATCGATTTTTTTTTTCAGGGTTTTATTAGGGTTTTGTTATACAGGATTAGAGCAAAACACGTACGTCCAGAATGAACACATAAGGCAAATTCTATTCCCAAAACATGTGAATCACGGAAGCATACAGTACAGCATATTGACATATGGACATGTGTATGTAAATCCTATGTAAATCATATGAACAGATGATTAAAAATAAGGGCGAGAAAAGCATATGGCTCAGATTCATGACAGAACAGACATATGGTCAAACATATTATTTGGAGATACCCTAAACATGGAATAGCATATTATTGCAGGCATATGAATCATGTGAATTGTATTGAGCATGAGAGCAGTACACGGCAATAAATATATTTACAGAATATCCATGCTTTTTGATTCAGAAAATACAATAAATTAAAATTCACAGATTATTGCTTAATTTCCAAATTAAAATCTGAGTTTCAAATCCGATCCGAAAATTGTGTTGGAGCAATCCTCTCGTAAATCCTTAACGCTAACGTGTTGTAATCGAGAGAAAAGCGCCTCACGAAGTGACTACGTTTGGGGGCGACCAAGTCAGGAGATATAATAATATGAGCTGCCGTTTACAATACTGTGAATGTAGAATACAAGGGAACGATACAATATAAATAAGAGTACCTAACCCTAAGTCTTGTGGACCTAAAGCCCACTAGAATATATTCATAATATTATATCCACATAATATAATATATTATAACAATACCAACACTTCAAATCATTAGTTTTTTCGAATATAGCATGCCTTGTTGTCTATCCACATACCACAATTAGGGGTGAGCCTGGTTCGATTCGGTTACCGAACCGAACTAAATCACCAAAACCGACATAACCGAATTTATTATTATTAGAAACCAAAACCGAACCATATACATTAAAAATCGAAAAAACCGAAACCGAAATTTTCGGTTCGGTTTCTGTTTATAACCATATTAACCGAAATATTACTAGTTAAAATTGTGTGTGCGGAAACAGGGAGAGGAGAAGTGGTGATTTGGTGGTCGCCCGCCGTGAGCTTAGGCGGACGGCGACGGATTGGAATGGGGTGAATGGCGTGAGGGTGGGGGAGGGAATTTCTGGAAGTGAGGCGCCGTGAGGGTGAGGGAGGGAATTTGTAAGGGGTAACTTACTGGTTTGAGGGTTAGAATTTTTTTTATCTATATGTAATGTAATTATATTTATGTAATATAATATTTATTTAATTTATTTATATATATTAGTAATAGTATTATACATTATAATTATATATATATATATGTTTAAATTCGGTTCGGTTTTCGGTTTTTCGGTTTTTTACCCTAAAAACCGAAACCGAAACCGAAACCGAAAACCAAAAGTTTAAATATTTAAAACCAAAACCGAACCGAATACCAAATTAACCGAACCAAATTCTTATTTCGGTTCGGTTCGGCGGTTTTTCGGTTAAAACCGAACAGTGCTCACCCCTAACCACAATGAATAACTCTTAATAAGTACTCCCTCAGTCTTTCTATAAGTTGCTCATTGCTTTTTTACTTTTTTTGAAAATTACTATTCACTTCTTTATTATTATTTTTAATATTTTTTACACTATTTTCATTACTTTTTCACTTTTCTCCATAACATCACTCATACTTTTTCACTTTTTCTATCACATCACTTATACTTTTTCACTTTTTCCATCACATCACTTATACTTTTTCACTTTTACCTTAATTCGTGTGCCCAAAAGCAACGAGCAACTTATAAAAATACGGAGGGAGTAATTATTTAATTAATGTGTTTGTTACATACGAATTTTTTATCATTACTTATATAAATAAATAATTATTTTATTCAAGGGAGGATCTCATAATACAGTTTCAATAATTCTACTTTATTTCTTTTAATTTTTATATTTCGCACCAAATATATTATTTTAGTGGATGAAAAAAATATTTATTAGTATTCAAACAAATTAATTTTTTAAATTAATAAATTTATGTGAAACATTTAAT
>JAPKLY010001301.1:0-30843 GCA_026898435.1 Prunella vulgaris
TATTTTCTTCATTTCCTATTATTTTGAAGCATGGATAGAGGCTTTGAGCTATGATTTTAATTCTCTATCAACCACAAGAGCCTAAGCTTTCTTTTTTTCCTTTTTTTTTAATTTTAGTTTAGTTATTTAAATTTTTGTAATTGTTGAGACTATGATATTTGGCTAGAACACCTTTGGTTTTAGGGCTTGTAAATATTTAGATTGAAGTTTATGGTTTAATATCTTGTTTATTTGGTATTTGTGTGACTATTCCTATTTTATGTGCTCAATATTAATTTGTAAGCATATTGTTAGTTGCAAATGATGATATGCTATTTGTTGTTAGTTGGTTTAGATTGAGAAATTGGATCGACTAATAGAACTTGAGTGCATAAACCAATTTATTATGAGCTTGAGAAATGATTAATTTATTGGAGGGAATCTAATGATCTTATGAGCTATTTTGGGTTGCAATAACTTGTTAGGTAGAGATACAAACTTGTTGTTGTTTCCTTTGGGTTAGTTAGATTGAAAAATTAATTAACTCTTCTTAAGTGATCATCCCTATAGGAAAAACACACAATACTCTTTGAATGAGTTGTTAATCATAAATGGATTTCTATATATTGCAATGCCTTGGAACCTACTTTTCTCTAATTGATTGTTAGTTGTTATTTTTGTGAGTTAAGTTTGAATTAGACTTGATTGATCATTTTATTGGTTTCTATTTTCTTTAATTATTGCTAGTGACATTTTAGTTGATAATTGAAAATAGATTAAGTTCAAAACACCTTCATTAAGTGATCTTTTCTAGAAAGAACAAAACAATCTCATAACATTTTTACACTAACCCTTCCTCGTGGGATCGACTCGTATTTATCATCCTACGATTGACACCGTGCACTTGCGGTTGTTTAATTTTATGTGTTGGGAAATATTGGAACAAGCATTCCTGGCTTCTTCAACTCCAATCGACGACAAATGAGAACAGGGAAAGGTGGTGGTTGGCATTGCTTCAACAGGGAGCGTGAAGGCTTCGATTTTTAGCGACGGATTTGAGGTGTACTCACAATGGTGGTTGCGACTTGAGGAACTCAGGGCTTGTATGAGAAAGGGGAGATGAAGTGATCTATTAAGGAATTGAGTAAATTTACTTAAAGGGTATTATTATCTTTTAAATTTTATTTTAAAAAATGAGGAATGGTGGGGTGAACAACACAATTATGGAGTGAAAAATATCATGATCCTAAATATATATTTATTTTTTATGGTAGTGGTTGCAAGTGGCAACTTGGGCAGCCAACCACAACCTGCTCAGCCAATCATGGGAAGCGATGGGTTAGACCAGAATATTTCTTAGTCGGGCCTAAAAAAAAAAAAGAACTTCAACTCAACTCTATCTAAGTTGCAGACTAATAGAACAATTCAAACCATAATTTTTTTTTAAATGATCTTGAATTATTTTATATGTTGAAGCACTCGGCCCACCCCATTTACACGATATCACAATTTACACCATATGAAGAAGCACTTGGCCAACTCTTAGTCGACACTTAGACGGTCTAGTCAGTGCCTAGATGACCTAGTCAACACCTACACGGTCTAGTCGGCCTAAAAAATAGGTCTAATCGGGAATGACCTAGCTAGCACTTAGACGGTCTAGTCATCGACTAGTTGACTCTAGGCTCCAACTACTACCCCAAATAATTTTTTTGGCGTTCTGATATAAATTGGGTTGGTTAAGAACTGACTAGCTACTAGTCGGCCGACTTGACCAATTTTTAGAACACTGCTTATTGGTGAGCTGCGTGTTTAAGTGGAGCCAGTCTATCTTTAATTTTTTAATATATATGTATTTTTTTTTAATTTAAAAAAAAAATAATTTTTTTATCAAAAATAAAATGTAATCAAAAAATTTATCTTCATATTGCTATAAAAATACTAAAATAAAATCTTATTTTATATATAAAGTGTATAATTCATTAATAAAAAAAATAGCGTTCTACAAATTGAAATTCACAATATATTAATCATATTAGCTCATAGAAATAGTCTCCTACAATTTAAATTTATCATGTATGAAGTACAAAATATTCTTTAAAAAATGATATTATAGTTCCTAACAATGTACAAAAAAAAAATATCTTTGAAATGGAGGCAGGCTGGCCCCTCAAAGTCCGTGACCCAAATGGACCAGTCTATTTAGACCCCTTCCAAGCAAACTAAGAAATATTTGACTCAACCCTCCTTTTATGTATGGCAGGGCAAACCGCCCCACATTGGTCCAACACGCTTTGACAGTTCTAATTATTGTCATTATATCAAAGCAATATATTGTAAAAACAACCATAAAAGTATGCATGATCTTGTGTCCTAAATTTACGTGCATGTATATATATATATATATATATATATCAAGAGAAATATTCCAAGAGATTATCCTGTAGTAATTTTGGAGTAAACTTTTGAGCTAAAAATTCATTGTACAAAATATATACTCCATATATGTTTATAATCATGTTTATTCTGTACTATCAACTAAAACTTGCAGCCTTTAAAAAAAAAACTAAAACTTACAGACATTTTAAAAAAAAAGTCATCGAGTCGAGCAACCAATGCCCATCGGTAGAGATGTTAAATGGACTAACATTAACCCTATAGGATCAATCCTAATGGACTTCAGCTAAATGGGTTAGAGTCTTATTCTGTTTGCTCTTAACAACCCTTTAATATTTGAGACCTAACCTTAACCCTAGCAACCTTCTGACTAAACGGGTCACATCATAAAAAATAGAAAAAAAATTGAACTTCAATACAAAATTTTAAATAATGATCATAAAATTAACATTTAAACTAGAATCTAAACATTGTCCATAATTTCATTAAAATTACGTAAAAATAGTTCAAAATCATTATAAAAGTTCAAACGTCATACTTAAATATTTAAAAGTTTAAAATATCTATTGTTGGTAGAATTATCTAATTTGATGTTTAAGTGGCTGTATTAACACTGAAATCCTACCAAACAATAATCTTGTTAATTGTTCTTGAGAGAGTTTTTTGAAAGAGAGAAGGTAGTAAGAGAAAGTATTGTTGGTATTATGAGCTTAGAGAGAGAAATGAGTTACAAGAGACCTATTTATAGGTTTGCATGTAATGAGGTGGCACTTAGTGGACTTATTTAGCTTAATGTGCTGACAAGTGTCCCTAACACCTGTTATTACTCACTACTATGCTTTAATTACATTGCTTTGCCCTACTACATCACTACTAGTTCCCTATACAACTATTAACTTCACTTCGGACTGGGCGAGCTCCTTTGCCTTGTGTTGCTCTGGGATGTGATGATGGTAGTAGGTCTGGGTCAGTAATCCTGGTACCGGACGAGCTCTAGGTGAACTCCGAGCGAGCTCCCTTGCGAGCTCTATCTCTCCATGCTGGTCATTTGGTCAAATGTTGATGTGTCATTGTCCATCCGGGCGAGCTCCTGGCGAGCTCTTCCTCCACCTATGGTGTTGACTGGTTAAGGTTGATGACGTGGCAAGGTGCCAACCTGCCGAGCTCCTTAGCCTTAAGTGATTTGTTTTGATAATCTTCCATTAGTAGTTCGCTTTAGTTCGCCTATTAACATCTATATTTTAAAAGGTCAAACATTAATAGTTAAAATTATTATAAGTCCTAAATAAAAATTGAGAATAACTTTAATTAATAATGATAATTATAATAATTGATAAGCATATTATATATTTAATATGTATATATATAAAATAAAACAAAAATTATGTGGGTTAGCGGACGAGCTCGATTAACCGGTGGCCTAGCTTGTTTAGCCTGTAAGCTAATAGGGTCGGACAAAAAAAACCTGGATTAAAATTAGTCTTGAAAGCATAGGCCAAATCATGTATTTTTCAGGATTAAACGGGCCGACCTATTTAGTCCAATCCGAATTAACATCTCTATCCATCAGGCTAAATTGATCCAAGTCCATCACGTCTGCCGAGGCTAATAGGTCAAGCCAAATTGACCCGTTTTAGAATTAGATCAATGGAGATGTGTGTTTTAGAATTAGGTTTTATTCAATGGGGCACTTACAACTAGGGGCTTTCTTAAGACACTAAACACTACTAGGAGCATGAATTTTCCTTACTTATAATTAGGGGCTTTTGCCCTAAATCTTCATAAATTAATTGATCGGAAAATAGTACAAAATGGAAGTTTTTTTACTATTGATATGATGGTTACTTTATAGACCCTATACCTATTAATGAGTTTTGTAACAATTAATATAGTAAAATTTTAAAATTACTGTCCTTTCTCACATCTGCATCACTTTTCAAACGCTCCTCTGCGAATTTGAAAATCAACCAATTTTGGCAAGACGGTCGACGGTGTTGAGAGGCGAGCACGGCCACTCCACTACATAGAGGTTTAGAAAGGTACCATATTTGACGTTTTTTTTTTTTCGTTGAAAATAACAATTTGTGATACTGTACTATTAGGGTTCCGACAAAATTCGCATTGAGGATCTACTTTTGCTGAAAAAGGTAACATACTCTACAAATATACTATGATGTGTAATTTCGAAGATAAATTCCAATTATTTGAGATGAGATTTGAAACATTTTAGTATTATTCATATTTTTGAAGGTCAGAGTAGAAAGCTAATGGGTAAAAGGAGAGGAAGAGCAGTGAAGATGACACGAACGATGGACGTAAAACTGCTAGAGGTGGAAGAAGAACACGGTTGGCGCACGGAGGTAAGATTACATATAAATCAATTCATTTTATTTTCTTGGGAAAGACTATTTTTAGAAATAATGGTATGTAAAGTGTACACATTTGAGAAAAAGATTGTTGATGGTCCCCCCAGTTACTAGATTTTGTCTGGATCTTTTTCGTATTTGATGTTTGTTATATAAATTTACTAAATGGTACTTTAATTTGTTGGTACTCCTCCATAAATTTTAGTACACTTGTTATAATTTTCAGTACTCTCTCTGAATTATTAGTACTCCTAACTGTGATGTGGCACCCTGTCATGTATTTGTGAATGTAGTACTTCTGGTAACCTCCGATGTTTTCCAGGTTCAACATCTAAGAAATCAATGGGGACAGGGAGACGATTTCAAGCAAAAGGTGTTGACTATTTATTGACCGTCACCACTTCCTAATCTTTACCTTGATTAAGTGGCAAGTTGTAATAAAACTAAAGTTGTATTGATTATTAACAGGAAAAATGATGGTAACTGAAAACCATAGTTCAAGTGAAAGTTCAGGTTGAGCTTTTTGTTGTATAAGTATATGTTTGGCTTATAGGGCTTTTTGTTTAACAAAATCCGCTGTTAACAGTTTTAATCCATTATTTGTTTCAGATGACATATAGAGAGCTCAAGTGCGTCGTAAACATAGAGGAGATAGAGGGAAGGAAAAAATTATTCAATGCACATACACACAAGGTTAGAGTTTGTTTGGGGTTTTAATATTATTTGTTTCCTTCTTACATTTGTGTTAGTCATGTATTGGAATCAAGGTATTCACAAAATTCTGCCTTTGAAATTAATTTTCTAAGGTGATGAGCCAGTTTCAGATCGCGGTCCTATGAATGATCTCCTCTCTGCCTCAACAACTGATTCAAGTGATAATGAGAGAGGAAAGCTTAAGAATTGTTTGAGTAAGTAATACTTTCAAAAAATCTAATATTAATATATAATTCTACTTAATGTAATGTCAATCTACAATGCTTTTAAATGTATTTAGGGGGTCTGGCTTTAGAGTCAAACAAAAAACCACTTCAAAAGTACCTTGGTGGCTACATCAAGAGAGATCCAAAGTTCCATGAACAACAATTAGAGGAGATTAAGAAAACACCTTTCTGAATTCTTTTCGATGCTTTTCATAAGTGTAATTATGAGGTGTATATGACAATGTGGCATAAATATGATGAGGACATCTATAAACTGATGTGTATGTTTGACCAACCATCTGGTGCATTTTATCTTGGTAGTGAACGAATGAAGGTCACTAATAGAGATGTTCAGTTGATCATAGGTGTGACATGTGGTTCAGAACAAGTACCTGTGAGGCAACTAGAATATGCAATGCCATCTTGGGCAAATAGATGTTTTGAGAGAAAAATTCGAGAGCATAATGACAGATTTTTTTTAACAAAAAGGAACATTTTTTCATAATTAGAGTCTGTGTTGAGGTTGTCAGATCGTAGAAGCTTAGCTGATTCCGTGAGTTTGGTACATCTGTATATAATGGCATCGTTGCTTACTCCTGGAAGGAATACCTCAGTGACATGGCATTACTGTGTTTATTTAGAAGATGTAGAACATATGAGAAAGCGTGATTGTTGTTCAGTAGTTGTCAAATTTTTGAACGGACAACTAATGAGCACAAGAAACCTAAAGATAGGAGGTTGTGCACTACTGCTTCCTGTAAGCAATATACATCTTTCATAGAATATTGGTTTCCTTTTTTTCTATACTAAATTAGGATATATATCTGAACATTTTGATGTTGATAATTTCTCATCAGATTTGGCTATGTGAAGATGGAAACTTAATATAGCCCACCTATCCCGTGCATTTCTTGGAATACTTAAGTGGGATCTGTCACTATTGAACGAAGCACATGGGCGCATCAGTTTACAAAAACTGAGGCTAAGCGATGTTAGTCTTTAAGCTCTATTCATTATGTTTCTGATTATTTTATCAAATCCATAGTTGTCTTCAAATAATATTACATATTCTGTTATAGGATAGATTTTGAAGATATAATAAATTTCAAAAAGTTTGACGGTCTTTTATGAAATTTTGGTTTGTTTTTTGGCAGATACACAAAATGGTATTGAAACCTACTGCAGGTAAGAAAGATGTAATAAGGGAACTTCAAAGGTTTTGGTGTAAATTGGATAGGAAGATGGATAGGGCTGAATTGGGAAGTGTTCAAACTCCGAGACGGATGAGTCTGTATATTGCTGAGATTCATGTGTCTTATTCGGATACAAATGTCTATGTAATAATTCTAATAGGTATTGGTCCAGCACAGGTTGAAAGAAACAAAGACAATAGAGAGAATGAAGTTGTAGTTGAAGATAGTTTGTCAGTGTCCAAATAAGGTGACATTGTAATGGATGAAGGTGATGGTACTCATGGTCGAGTTGAAAAACATGGTAACCAACACAATGATGAAAGCCCAATGACAGAGGCGTCAAAATTGAACACAACCTTGAGAGATGAGTACCCGAAGTTTAGTTTGGGGCTGATATCAGAGTTAGAGAGGAACATAGACCCTAAGGATTGTGTTGTTAGGGTTTTATGTGACCTTCAGAAGGGAGATACCATTGTTCAGTCTAAGAATATTCAACAAGAGATTGGTGAGGGGGCATCCTTAATCCTTCTATTGAAGGATGAGAACTGCAAACTCTGCAGTGAAACTACATGCCTAAAAATAAAGCTCTGTGAAAAACAGTAGGAGCTAGACCAGACGAAGAAAAGTTTACAGGAAAAAATAGAGGTTAAAGATAGGGAGCTAAACTTGTCAATTTGAAGATGAAACACCTCAAAGCAGAAAAGGAAGACATTCTGAAGAAACTACATGATGTTGTTAATCCAACTGTGACGCAAGTGCTTGAAGACGACAGGTCCCTAAAGAAGATAGACACGATTGTCGAGCTGTCTGAAACTAAGAATGTGAATGTAAAGCTTCAATTTGAGAATGAGACTATGCATCAACATTTAAAACTCATGGAAACAATTGATAACTATAAAGAGGATACTGGTGCGGGCAGATCTCCAAATGGGAAATCAAAGAAACAGAAGAGAGCGCCGAGCCTAAGCACAATTACACGTGCTATGAAAGTCCCGACCAAAAATGATGACCTGAAAGCCATCAAGATCTCTCCACAGCTGAATACAAATGAGATTGTGACCGTGCATGAAAAAAAGGTTAATGCAAAGCCTCTCTGTTGGGACAGGTCATACGCAGCTGTGAAATAAGGTAAGTGATGAGATTAAAGACACAATAGAGGAATGCTGGAGAGATGGTGGTGAAAAGTAAGTATTGTTTGATGTTATCTTAAATAAAGTGTTGTATAAGTATGTAAGAATAGGTAACATATTCTTCTTATTGATCAGATATCTCAATATACATGGTAATAATATAGGTTTAGGTTTTATTTTTTTCTTTACTGCTTTGTTGCGTGGGGAGGTACCGAAGGAATGTCAATTGTTCACATGAAAAACATTGTTTCAATCCCGAAAGGTGTTTTATTAATCTACTCTAATTGTTGTTCATGGAATTTAAGGCTCTGGATCTCTCTTGATGTAGCTACCAAGGTACTTTTGAAGTGGTTTGTGTTTGAGTCTAAAGCCAGACCTCCTAAATACATTTAAAAGCCTTGTAGATTGACATTTCATCAAGTACAATTATATATTAATATTGGATTTTTTGAAAGTTTTACTTACTCAAACAATTCTTAAGCTTTCCTCTCTCATTATCACTTAAATCAGTTGTTGAGGCAGAGAGTAGATCATCCATAGGACCGCGATCTGAAACTGGCTCATCACCTTAGAAAATTGATTTCAAAGGGAGAATTTTGTTAATACCTTGTTTCCAATACATGACTAACACAAATGTAAGAAGGAAACAAATAATATTAAAACCCCAAACAAACTCTAACTATGTGTGTATGTGCATTGAATAATTTTTTTCTTCCCTTTAACTCGTCTATGTTTACGACGCACTGGAGCTCTCTGTATGTCATCTAAAATAAATAATGGATTAAAACTTTAACAGCGGATTTTATAAAACAAAAACCCCTATAAGCCAAACATATACATATACAACAAAAAGTTCAACCTGAACTATGGCTTTCAGTTACCATCATTTTTTTGTTAATAAACAATACAGTGTTAGTTTTCTTACAACTAGCCACTTAGTCAAGGTAAAGACAAGGAAGTGGTGACGGTCAATAAACAATCAACACTTTTTGCTTGAAATCGTCTCCCTGTCCCCATTCATTTTTTAGATGTTGAACTTGGAAAACATCGGAGGTTACCAGAAGTACTATATTCACAATAACATGACAGGGTGCCACATCACAGTTAGGAGTACTATAAATTCAGAGAGAGTACTGAAAATCATAACAAGAGTACTAAAATTTAAGGAGGAGTACCAACAATTTAAAGTACAATTTAGTAAATTTATATAGCAAACATCAAATACGGAAAAGATCCAGATAAAATCTAGTAACTGGGGGGACCATCAACTATTTTTTTCTCAAATGTGTACACTTTACATACCATTATTTCTAAAAATAGTCTTCCCGAAGAAAAAAAAATGAATTGATTTATATGTAATCTTACCTCCGTGGGCCAACCGTGTTCTTCTTCCACCTCTATCAATTTAATGTCCAGTCTGTGTTATCTTCTTCATATCTCACTGCTCTTCCTCTCCTTTTACCCATTAGCTTTCTACTCTGACCTTTAAAAATATGAATAATACTAAAATGTTTCAAACCTCATCTCAAATACTTGGAATTTATCTTCGAAATTACACATTTCATAGTATATTTGTGGAGTATGTTACCTTTTCCAGCAAAAGTAGAACCTCAATGCGAATGTCGCCGGAACCCTAATAGAACAGTACCACAAATCGTTATTTTCAGCGATAGAAAAAAAAACATCAAATATGGTACCTTTCTAAACCTCTATGTAGTTGAGTGGCCGTGCGCGGCTCTCAACTCCGTCGATCGTCTTGCCAAAATTGGTTGGTTTTCAAGTTCGCGGGGGAGCATTTGAAAAGTGACGCAGATGTGAGAGAGTGTTGTAATTTTAAAATTTTACTATATTAATTGTTACAAAACTCATTAATAGGTATAGAGTCTAAAAAATAACCATCATATCAATAGTAAAAAGCTTCAATTTTGTACTATTTTTAGATCAATTAATTTATGAAAATTTGGGGCAAAAGCCCCTGATTGTAAATAAGGAAAATTCATGCCCTAGTTGTAAGTGCCCCAAGATAAAACTAAAAAAATAACTTATTTTTGTTGTAGTAATTTGCTATATTTTCAAAAGTTGGAATATAAGAATGAGGGAACAATGTAAAAAATAAAACCTCAAGATTTAATCCTTTAAGCATTAACTATATAAATTGAGCAAACAGTTCTATTATGGTAAAAAGGCAGATTCCATCTAAGAGGAAAATAATATATAGTTTCTGAAGGAATCAATGGATAATCCATTGATTATCAAGATGCACTTCTACCTTTACTCCTCTGGAGCTCAAGTTTTGCTACAAATGCCATCGTCGATTGAATAGACTTCTGCACCTGGGGTGATGCATTCAAATAGAATGGCGACTTCTCTAAAGAGTTTGACGAACTTGAACTTTGCCCACCCGTTGGTTGATCCCAAAGACCGCCGGAAGAAAGAGAAGGTGATTCAAAGGTACCTCGAAGCTTACTTGTGATTTCTTTCTCTTTAACAAATGATGAAGAAGCATCACTTCGATTAAGAATGATTGAATCATCGAAGCTGCTTCTGTTACCCGACAAGGAACTTACATGCTGAGGTACTACTAGAGGAGTTTCAATAACCTTTTTGTTCAGGCCAGATGTAAAATTGGTAGTAGCACTAGCATTCATCTGCCTATTGGCTTTGAGGATTCCAGCATCATCTGTGACAGAGTCGTCTCCCCCGCTGTTACAATTGGATAGCAAGTCAGCCATTATCTTACGGGTGGAGGAAGAAAGTTCGCCAAAAGCGAGAAAATTTATTCCCCTGGGTTTCCTTGGAGCTGCCACCTCAGATAATTCACTCAACTGGCTGATGCATTTAAGGATTGAATCACTACCTACATTAACACAACCAGATGTTTTTGTAGATAATTCATCTCGTTTATCCTTACTGGTGTCCCCAGCTGGCTTCCCCTTGTTCGAGAGGAAGCTAACTCCTCTGGGAGGCTGCACAACAGTCCTTGGAGCAATCTTAGCTGGCGAGTTTGAAGCAGGGTATATTATAGCGTCAACTTTCTGATAAAGTGCACGAAGATTATCCATATGCTTGCTAGAGTTTGAGTTGTTCATTGGGGATAGGAACTTCAGTTCAGGCTTAGTGACCTTTGATTTTGGATCAGATCCTCCTTTATCAGACATCACATCAAGTTTGGGGACATTTGGTGAGATAGAGCCACTTTTTGCTGGTATCTGAGACAATTTCATCAAGACAATGCATTACACGATTCAGTTGTATGTAGTATAGAAGCAACTTAAAACATTAGAAGTTAGTAGAGGATAACCTCATGTGAGAACAAACAATCGGACCCTCTAATGCAGAAACCGTTTGTAGCATATTTTGTGCATGGGTAATTAGAGAGTTGATGGTCGTAAGGACACTCGTCTCCTTTCATGCAAGAGTGCCGAGCAAAATGACTGCATGGCTGCAAGACAAATTACATAATCAATAATAAAAAACTACTATAAACTAGCATTGTCCAAATGAGCATAATCTTTATGATAGATGGTACCATAGCATTGGCATGACTAATGGCATGACTAAATCAGCTAGATGAAGTACTGAAGTCAATAACCAGTAAAATAAGAAAAATAAGAAGATTAAATGAAATAAGAAAAATAGCACACTGTTTACTTCATTGGTTGCAACAGCACACATCCAAGAAAGAATTGATATGACTAAGTTCGTTACTGGTAGTAATGCATTCGATGAAAACTATACATCCGACACCAAGCCTGAGGCACGGCTAATGGCTTAGATTTATATGAGACTTTGGAAAGAAAATGCATGACTACTTAAAGACATACTGTAGGTTAAAATAACGAATCAATTCACAAGGCAAAGGCATACCTTAGACTTTGTCAAAGGAACTGTATCATGTGAGAACTTGCACTTGTCACCCTTTAGAGAAAAAACAGAAATTATAACAGCAAGTTCAAAGCCACTAATAAGATATGAACCCAATAGTTATAATTGACAACAGTGAAAAATAAAAAACAACCTCATGGCATCTCCCCTGTAGATAGTGGCGACAATACACTATCTTCTTTTCCTTAAAAACTGGTTGTAGCTTTAATCTTTTAACCCCAAGTTCTCTGTTCTTTGCAGCTCTCTTAAGTCTTTTGCTTTTCTGCAAAAAAACAGTGTTACCAATATAAGGGCAGGGAACCACTTATGTCAATGATACTATACGCGATGTAAGAGTATACGCCTCTAATGAAGCATGCCTAGCACCAAAATTAGTAGTTGAACATATACAGTAGTAACAGGTAAGACAAATTTACACATTCTACAGGCTTTTAGCAAATACTTCCTCCGTCCAATTTTTACTAACCCTACTTTCCACTTTAGTCTATCCAATAAAATAAGTCATCTTTCCTAAAAGGCAATATTTCACACTATCAACTTATAATTCCCTTTGTTTTACACACAATTACCCACTTTCCAAAAACCCGTGTAAAATGAAATACGTCTAGTAAAATTGGGCGGAGGGAGTACCTTCTTTTTCTCTCGTTTCTCCTGGGTCAAAGGGCCTCGTCTCTTCCTTTTGTTTTTACTGGAACAATCACCCTGCATAACATTGACATTCTGCAAGTTATACCAGTAGCATGTACTATGAAATATAGGGCAACTACTTTGCATAAAAAAATTTAAAAAAAAAAGAGAGAGAGAATGTTTCGTCCCCTCAAAGTTGGAAATAAGTCCGCTCTCTCAACCCAACCTAAACAGTATATGCACTAGTTGAGTTTCCTAGGCCGTGAATGAATTGAATGAGGAATTTACTGAAGATGAACATAACATCTATGATATTATACCAGCAAGGTATATTTACTATCCCACCAATGGACAGATGTGTTACTGTTGTCAGTAGGATATGTCCTTTATATTAAAGTTTCCTGGATTTTCAATGAAGCGAAGAGTGCACTAGAGAAAAATATTGCATGTACGAAACTATAGCAGCAAAATATATTCGACCCCTCTCCAAACAAATGTGCTCACAGGTGCATCTCTCATCAGTAAATAGCTTTCCACATTTCAGTAACATTGAGTCAATCAAAACATAAAGATAAGGGCCTCAGTTATCTGATCCTAAACACTATTCGCTGCAAACCAGAAGTGCTCATTATTTTCAAAAATCAATTTAAATCAGGAGCAACGTCAATATTAGCCTAACTTGAACTTAGTGCAGCACAACTGCAATTTATGCTGAAATGCAGTTGCTTCATAAACCTGCAAAATCCAAGCTGAATCAAGAATGGGATCAAGGAAAATAAAACGAACTGTCAAAACACACTTACATTTTCAGCAATAGAAGGAATTTGATTTTCAGCAACGTTCTCTTGGAGGATTCTGCCAGTTGGAGTTGGGTTTTCCAAACAAGGTTTTATAGCACCACTTCTTTGAGTCTCCGAATGATTATCATGCAAAACATTCTGAAAAAGACTATCTTCAATCTGCCAAGCAGGTGCTTTCCTTTCCATTTTCAAAGAATTACTACCACTATTTACCACAGTGTGATCAAATGTTTCATTTAGTAAAGGTCCTTCATCTACGTTGTCAAAATGATCCTCAGAAGCATGCATCTTTTCCGTAGTTCTCTTTTCATGTGATGTCACATCATCAGATAACGCATCAAACGACTCACCAGAAACCCCAGCTTCCCCCGATATCTCCCCTTCTTCCATCTCTTCATCAGCACTTGGACGAAAAGATGACTCCACACCTACTGGATTATCTATGACTTTCTCCAATTCCATCTCCTTCAGCTGCAATTCCTGCTCAGCATCTTTTGGCGTGCTCTCTAAAGGAGTACCTCTATGTCGACTTTCCTGTCCTTTTGATGATTTTTCATCCATGCCCAAACAAGATTCAAAAACTTCATTAACATTATCCATACAGATTTCCTTGTCCGCCTCAGAACCACCAATCTCAATATCAAGAACACTATTCAAATTTTCTTGCTCATTGGCATTTTGAATAGCACTATCACCCATCAGATTTTCAACAATCATGTAGTCCTCAACACTGATTCCATTTGATGGAGCAACTTCTGGCTCGACACTTGTTACCAATTTAGTATGATGCAGTTCTGGAACTGTTGCTTGTTTACCATCAAAACCTCCATCCTGAACACCAGTATTTTCTGTGTTCTCATTGTTAGAATCTTCTTGAGGTATCATATTCTTGGAACTGTTCCTGTTAGTAAATGACTCCATAACATCTGCATTGGTCTCATCATGAGTGACTGACTCATCTTTTTCACTCACTGGGATTGATTCAGAATTGCTGCTATCAACTTCATCAAAGGAAAACCATAATAAGTCACACAAGTTACTTGGAAAGTTAAAAAAAAAATTTAAATCCAGTTATGCATATAAGAATCACAACTCTTAATTAATGTATGTAAGGAAACCCCAGTGGGCAAATCAAATGAGCAGTTAAATCTCACAAAAAATAACAAATAAATTAGAAAATCCAAAACCAATGCAACTACTTAATTGTATCAATAACGCTGAGAAGAAAAAATCCTGCTTACCAAAACTAAACCCCATTTCAAAGAAAGGTAAAAGGCCGAGAACAATAGACTGAAGATGAAGAGAAACTGAAATACCATTACTTAATGAAATAAAGAACTCCTCAAACAAGGCCACAGAGTGTTACATTTTACTACAAGCTGAAGCTGCTAAAACATAATGATCCAAAGATGCCCTAACTAAGCAAAGGAAAGCAATATAAATAGACTCAGAGCTATACCCTAATATAAGCCTTAAGCAGTAAAGCCCACGGGCCATTTGTTTATTCTAGAATTAATTAAAGACGCAACTTAAATTGAAAGTCCAACTACAATAACAGTATAAATATAAATACAAAAGGCATATCAGAGAACTAAATAACATCAAGTCCCCTTTTCACACTTCAATATTTTTCAACCAAATTATAACAAATGGAAACGTGTCAAACACTATGTGATGTTTGTTTTTGGTTTTAAAAACCAGAATTCAGATTTTGAAATTTAAAACCGATTGGTTCAAAAAAGTGCCTATATTTACAAATTTGCAAAGAAAAAAAAATTCCCGCACAGAAGCATATTTCTTTTCTGCACAAAACCAATTTGTAATTAGTGTCAATTTTGTGAACCATTTTGTAATTTTCACATTTTAAAATCCGGTACAACATCTATAATCTTACTACCACACTTTCTCAAAAAATCCATTCTCTCTCCTTATACTTTAATATCTCTAAATCATAATTCACATTGTTCAATTGTACACCTAGATTTCACTTAAATTCAAAACAAACATCACCGAAAAACAATGTCCAAAATAGACAAACAGGATATACACAGAAAAGAACTCCATACTACCTTGCAATTTGAGCTGCGGAGAACCTGTGCGACAGTGAGAGAGAATTTGGACGAGAACATCATAGGTACGACTTCGAAGCGGTCGACGCTGATGCAGAGGGAAAGAATATGCAGTTTCTGAGGAATTTAGGATTAAATTCTGCTGCAAGGACGAGTCCACCATCGTGCCAGTAATGTTGACCTCTAAGCTCTCTTGTTGAGAGGGAAAAGTTCTTTTAAGTCTGGAAAATTTATAGGTTACGCAGACACTGTTAATAACACAGTTATGTAAATTATGCAATGAATTGCATTAATTATGTAATTCGAATTGCTTGGATTCGATGATTAGATTAATACATTACGGAACATGTCAATATTAGTATATTACCCTTATCTTAATAGTTTTTGTTGAACTCTACAATTACCAGAAGAGAGATTGTTTTTGTCCGAAAAAAGAAAGCCGCAATTTAAGATAGTACTGGGCCTCGGATTTATCATGGTCTGAAATTCAAGCACATTAATCATAGCTATTTATAATCATAAGATGAATGTGGGATCAAGATTCTCAGTCGACACTCTCTTAATTAAATTTACATGAAGGCAGAATTTACTCAATGCACATTTCTTAAAAAACGTCATAGACAATTCATCATTTTGATAGATATTCAGAATATGTCATAAATAGTGCATATCTTGAAACATATCTAGACAACTGTTAAAAAATAATGTATCGAAATATAAAATGTATCTAAAAACATAACAAACATTGATGCATTAATTATGAAATGAAGCTTGAAAAATGTCACATTTGAATATGTTCGGAAAAATAAATATCCCTAGTTAAAGTTGCTTTATGGCCCTTGAGTCAGGCTTCTTTTAAAGGTTATCTTTGTTGGGTGTAGCTAGGAATTCGTGTTTTACTTTGTAAAGCTTTTATGCAAAAAATTCTCTCATCAGGAAAAAAAAGAAAGAAAGCAAGTTACCTCAAAAAATTTCAAACGCAGAAAATAAAATAAAGGGCCCTAATTACCTAATTCATTACGCTCGGAGCTGCGAATAACACCCTAACTAAAAAATAAAAATAACTCATTGAAACAAAGACTATTGTCAAAATAATTAAATATAAAATTCAAGGACCCAAGTATATGTTGGTTTTCCTATCAGAGTATGTTATAGTAATGACACTAACTTTTCTTAAAATGTCAAATGTTGCCTCAAACCCATTAACTCACAGTATAGGTAGTAATGCTTTGACCAGTTGAGCTATTCCACTAAGTCAATAATGACATTAACTAATACATGTACAATGGCATTGTTATACTTTATATATCAATGTACTTAATATCTTCACTTGAAATTGTAGCACGCTTAAAGAGGAAACTAAAAACAAAGAATAATGTCAAAGTAAATAAAGGCACTAAGAGCGAGTTTGGATGAGTATATAAGCACTTTAAAACAGTTATAAGGTGTTTATAAGCACCCTCAAAGTGTTTGGTAAAATAAGATGTTTGACGACGTAATATAAGGTCTTAAATAAACTCCAATCCCACACGTCCGCCCTACCCCGAATCCCGCCACCCCTCCCACACCTCTACCTCAACACAAAAAAATTATAATTTTGCATTAAAATTAAATTTAAAAAAAAATTATGATAAATTATCAAAGAACTTATGAATTGTATTAGTCAAATACTTTAATAACTTTTAAGCTACTTAAAAACAACATCTTATAAGTTCTTAAAACAATTTATAAGATGATAGAGCTTATAAGATGTTTAACATGAGTATAGCCTAACACCATCTAAATCAAGGATAAAGATTCTGATTAGTTTCATGTTTTTATTGCACAATATTAATTTACATAGCCACACTTAAATCATCATTAACCAATCAATTTATGGCCAAAAGTACACATAATATATACTGTAAGAAAGCTCTTCCAACGATAAAGATTCTGATTAGTTTCATGTTTTTATTGCACAATATTAATTTACATAGCCACATTTATATCATCATTGACCAATCAATTTATGGCCAAAAGCACACATAATATATATTGTAAGAAAGCTCTCCCAACGAGGAATTCAAATACATCAATTGAATGCCAGAAAATAAGAAATATGCAGATGAAGAACCTTTGATCCAGAAGCTCTGAATCAAGTTAGGTTCATGCTTCCAACTACTTCTAATTAGGTTCAGTTTCCTTTCAATGAGTAGACGTGTTGCTTCAAGATATATACCAACTAAAATCAGTGATATAACAAATGAAAATCTCATCAAAACAAACTATTGAGAAACATAACAGTCAAAATTCCTTCTATACTCTAGTTTTCTGCATTTTGATTGTCTTATGATCAGATTCTGGGACAAAGCAACTTGGTAACTAATAAAGACATTAAAGTCTCTCTGATCTAAGAGTATAGCTACCCTGTCAGAGCACAAACATATGCTGAACAATGACGAAATGGAAATGAGCAGTTTCAATCTCCATTTTGATATCTTGATGTTGAATTCCTAGACCAGTCTCCATCTAAGGTGAATCATGGTTAAATTTCTTTTAAATCTTAATAGTAATCTGAATTCCGTTTTAGATTTTGAATCCTATACAATTGACTTGAGTTGATACGCCATTAGACCCAAGCAAGCTCAATCTCAATTTCAAAAACTAGGAACTTGAGCTTGACGATATACGAAGCTCCACAAGTTTAAGTTCAATTACTCCCGTTATTAGAGAGAAGGCAGGCATATCCGGGCAGAGGGATACATCAAAGATCCTCAGTAGCAAAATCCAGCTTTCATTGGAACAATCTAGTCACACAAAGTACAAGAATGATTCATAATTTTATGCAAATTATGATAAAACTGAGTTGTACATAGATAAGCGTTCCACATTTCTGGTCTACACCATATTCCTCAAATCCTATACTTCAGTACCAATATACAAGGACAGAAACGTAGTAAATACTACGTTGTCACGGACTCGCTTAAAATGAAAACACAGGAATAAGTACCGGGTTCCTCACGTTTCCAGCGCCGCTCGCAGTTTCGGTCGATTGATGATTTTGCAGATCCACAATTCGAATTAAGGAGGAATTGTGCTGTAAAGATGATAGAAAGAGGAAGTTTGAGAATTGAGAGAAATGAAACAGAGAAGGTGATGACTGAAGTGTGGCTGCTGCTCCTCCGCGAAGTCGACGTTGTTCATTCCCCCCAAATACTGGTGCGGTGGGACTAGGGTAGGGTGGACTAAACCCTTAGTCCCACCTAATATTATACTATTTGATTTGCAAGATTCGGGGCTCAAGCCCGGACTAAAATCCGACCAATCGTTGTAAGGAAGGGATTAAATGATCCTAGGTGCGACTATTTTAATCCAACTAAATTAAATGAATATTAATAAATTTTGGGATGTGAAAATTATGATAAAATTAAATAAATTATGTAATTTATAATAATATATTAAATACATTTAATTTATAAAATAATGTTAAAGTTAAATAAAAAGTATATAACAATTTTTAAAAAATTCTAACACATAGAATCAAAATCAATTAATTTTTTTAAATGTTAAAAGTTTTATTTTATACTTGAGTTTTATGTTTTACATATTTAATTATTATTTATGTCAAATTAAAAATTGTTGAAAGACAATTACTTTGATACATTATATATTATATAGTAGATTATATGTGAAAATTGTTTATAATAAGATTACAATTAAACTATTTTAAAATAAAAAATATTTAATCAAAATTATTAAAAGATTTATCAAAAAATTAAAAACTTGGATAATTTTTTTGAAAATAATTAAAATATAATACTACTGACCTCAATTTTTATATTTCTGATGAAATTCTTGATATGTTGGATCAAAGATTTAATACTGTAAAATAGTTTCATGATAAACTTATGAATAATTTTTATATAAAACTTTGTATTTACTAAAAGTAAATTTGAAATAAAAATGTTATTGGACTTTGAAAATATGGTAAAAATAAGGGAGAAAAAAGATTAATGAGTTGATATCAAAGTCTTTTTTTTTATATATAAAAGAATGAATTAAGTTGATCGATTCAATAGGGATGGCAATGGGGCGGGTTAAAACCCGGACCCGCCACGAACCCGTCCCATACGGGCCGGGTAAAAACCCGGTCAAACGGGTTGCGGGGCAGGTTTGGACCCGTTTGACCTAAAACCCGCCGGATCTGGGACGTGTCGGTCCGTCCCGCACATAATATATACTAGTTGGCTAACAGGTGCCTCGCACGTTACTGATAATTGTTCGCTAAAAATAATGAGAATGTATCTTTTTGTTTTTCATTCTAATCGTTAGTGTATGCATCCCATTATTAAAAAAAGATAAATTTTTATTTACATTAAGATTTTTTATATACAAATTTTTTATTTGATCCATATCATTTCGTAACCAGTATCATTAATGAAGCCACTCAAACATCCAAGATTTCTTGATGGAAAGTAACTTAGCTGATCTACCATCAGAATTTCTTATTATTTGATTCATGTAAAAGTTTCTCTTAGTTAGGAAACAGGACATGAGTACATTAACATCTTTTTTATGCTGAAATAAGACGGTTTCTACATTAAAAAATACTCCCTCCGTCACTACAAAAAAAACGAGTTTTACCGACCAATTTAGCAACTGAAAAACGGTCCCTAAACATATATACCGACCGATCACGGTGGTCGGTAAAACTGTGGTCGCTATCGTTTAGCGACCGAATTTCAAATCGGTTGCTAACTTAGCGACCGTCTGAACGGTCGGTAATTAGTCGCTAAAAGAACAGGATTTTGACCCGTTTTGGAATGTTACCGACCGAAATATCGGTCGGTAAATATATAATTACCGACCGTTTAAACGGTCGCAACATATAATGTATATTATTTTTAAAAATTTTTTTTATAAATTACCACTTGGCCAAGCCCCCAACATATTAGCACATGCACCACATCCTTTAATTGAAACATAGATGGCTCAGATTAAATACTCCAAATTCGCGCCTGTGAGGGATCGAACACGCGACCTCTGGGCGTCTCAGAGGTGGCGTGACCACTCGGGCGCTTGTCGTTATTGTTCATTTTTATGCAATTAATTGTATATAACTCCAAATTGAGTCACGTTTTTTTTAAAATGCTTCTAATTAAATGTGTATTGTTTCTACTTTATTTATGTATATATATATTTCATTAAATATTATAATGTTAAAAATTTACTCCCTCCGTCCCGTAGGAATTTGCACCCTACGGAACGGCACATTTTTTAAGAAAAATGTGTTTTATATATAAAATAGTGGTATATGGGTAAATATGTATAAAAGTTTGTGAGTGTGCACGTAAATCAATGTTTCATTTTTTAGTAGTGTGCAAATTCCTGTGGGACATCTAAATAAGGAAAGTGTGCAAATTTCTATGGGACAGAGGGAGTATTATTTAATATTACGAAAAATTATTAATTTGATCATTTTTTTGCAATTAATTGTATTTAACTCCAAATTGAGTCACATTTTTTTTAAATGCTTCTAATTAAATGAGTATTGTTTCTACTTTATTTATGTATATATATATATTTCATTAAATATTATAATGTTACAAATTTATTATTTAATATTACGAGAATTTATTAATTTGTTCATTTTTTGCAATTAATTGTATTTAACTCCAAATTTTTTAGTCACGTTTTTTTAAATGCTTCTAATTAATTGCTTGTTGGTTCTAATTTTTTATGTATATATATATTTCAATAAATATTATAATGTTGTAAATTTATTATTTAACATTACAAAAATTTATTAATTTGTTCAATTTAAAAATACAAATACAATTCGTTAAAAAATTTCACTTTCTTTGGATTTTTTTTAATTACCTCATCAAAATAATTTCTTTTTTGTTTCTAATTTGTTTATTTTAATATTTTTCAATAAATATTTATAACCATTTGAAACTAATTATTTTACACTACTAAAATTTCTTTCTCACGTCGGAGAGTTGACTTTCTACGTCGGAGGAGGGGTGAGAATCGAGGGAATAGGAAGAGCTCCCCTTCTGGGATAGGCGGACAGCCTTACTGTGACTGCCCAATCCTATATACTTTCCCTTATTTGGTTTGACCAAATTCAGAAAAATTTGGTCCTCGTCAACAAGGGCAGGGGAAGGATTCTCCGGGGTGGGTCCGATGCCGTCTGAGCCTCATCGAGGGCCTGCCTCATCTGATTCTGAAATTAAACAATAATCATAATTATAATTTAATATTAATTAGTATAATTCATAAAATAATTAATTAGAATAATAATTAATTATAATAAAATACATACGTGAAGCTTGGTGGTGCGGCCATAAGTTGACTGTTTCTTCCTGTTTTTCCATTTCGGGACGTCCCAACTCTTTCTTCATACCTTAAAAAAGAAATAATTTACACTCACAAAAATCAATAAAGTACACTTTTTATATTTTATTAATTAACTTCACACTCACATACTCTACTTTTTTCTTAATCCGTGTGCCCGGGTCTTTTTGAAGAAAGACCCGGGACGGAGGTAGTAGTTTGTATGCGATCACCTGTAAGAGATGATCTAATAATTTTTTATATTAAAGTCGTGTTTGTGGTTAAAATGTATACATGAACCCCAATATAAAATATATAATTTTTGAACGTATGGTGGGGCTCCTATGCATATATATATCAAGAAAAATGCTTCAAATTTATACTGTTCCAAAATATTTGATTAGTGATTGTGAATAGGCAAGGTAAGACAAGCCTACAGGCAGTATCTTAAAGTGAGAGGGATCATAATTAAATTAATATATCTCTCAAAACTTGAAAGCGCCAAATTTCTTTGTTTCTCTAATGACTAAATAATTAATTCAAGAAATGTTTGTATTTCATACGAAAAGCTAAAAGAATGTTAAAATCTTAGCCAAAAGAAAAATGCACAAAACCAGAAGAATGATCAATCAAAAGGCCAGTCATGAATTTAATTAGTCACACTTTGTATCAAAAATTAGTTTTTGTTAAGGATCTCTATATGCCTGATAATAGTAAGACTTCTCAGATAAGAGAAAGAGGACAGTCGCCAGTTGCTGATTAAATACAAAATTCAGTGCTATCATTGGTTATTTTATATGTTGCACGAGTGCGGATACGCAGATGCGGATGCGATACGAGTTCGGGGATACATATTTTTTTAAAAATTAGGATGCGATTCGTTAATGATACGTCTATTTATTTGTATTTTATTATATATAATATCTAAAAAATATATTTTTTATAAAATTTTTATAAATCAATTATAAATCATTTATATTTTTTATCATCTAAAATTTGAGTATATTCAATAATATAATATAATTATGTAAAAAAATATCAATTCGAGTTACATTATTTCAATACATAAATCATAGTAGTAAATTCAATCTAAAAGAGGTGTTACACTATCAATTTAACTTATACGAAATAATAAAATTCAATTTAAATAATATATTTAGTGCTTATAAATAGGATTTGTGCAGTGGATTTGAGAATCCGTTAGCTGGATTCGCTACGTGTCAGATGGATTCGCCACGTGGAGAATCCGACACGAGAATTCAAGAATTTTACCTTTTTTAGGGTGCGGGTGTGAATCCGATACTGCATTGTAATATTTTTAGAAGAATCCGTGTATCATAGGTTATTTTGTTTGTGTTGCATAGAGGAGAAATGCTTATTCTCAACCATCCCCATGTGCTTGAAATGGCAGAATGGCATTCAATTTATAAGACCTTGGAATGTAATTTCCACAATTAAAATCATGGAATATGGAAGGCGATAGGTTAGCTGGAATACTGATTTATCCCATTATGATGGGCATTGTAAAATACCAGCATTAATTGAGGGGAATTTTTTTCATAACCACTTTGTAGAAAATTAATAAATTAGATTTTTAAGATTAATCCCTTAAGTTACAATTATTAATAAGCCTGAAATATAACAAAAGCCAACTCATTTGTTTTTTACGAAGATGATCAAACCAAGATATTTGTCAAACCCATAATTCCTATATAGTACTCCCTCCGTCCCAGAGGTGTTTTCACCTCTGGGATGTCACAACTTTTAAGAAAAGTAGAATGTTGTGTAAAGTTATATTATTAAAATAATGAGATTAGTTGGATTGTGAGGATAAAGTTAAAGTAATAGTTTCCATTTATAGGGTGTGAAAACAATTGTGGGACGGACGAAAAAGGAAAGTGTGAAAACAATTATGGGACGGAGGGAGTATAATTTAGCAGATCAAATGTTGAATCCCCACTTTCGGATAAGAAAAGTTGGGGATTATAGACTTAAAGTACCAAGTACACAAGCAGAAAATGATGTTCTCCCCAAATAGTGTAAGCATAAAAAAAAAAAGGTTTACCAGGACAAACTCCAAAATTACTGCTCTCAAGTAAATGCCAACAGCTATTTTATCAATTCTTAACAAGTCAGATTTTGTTTCTCTTATTAGTCAAGAACAAAATTATTCCCAAATTGATATTTATTACATGCTATTACAAAAATACACATCATTCCATTTCATTCCATACTACTAATCACGTAAATTGGGCCCGTTTCTATCAATATTGGTCTGATAATAACCTTTATATGTTACGCATTTGGGTAAAATTTTTAGTAAGGTGGGAGAGTGAAAGAAAATATCAGTTACTACTTTACTTTAAGTCTATTGGTAAGGTGGAGGAGTGAAAGAAAGCACTATTTTCAGAACCGGACCGAACCGGCTAGTTCAACCGGTTGAACCGAGAACCGGTCACGGAACCGGTCCGGTTACACCCAAAAAACCATTTTTACGGTTGAACCGGTCAAAACCGCTTAAAACCGGTCAGAACCGGTCGAACCGGCTTTTTTTTAAATATTAATATTTATTTATTTTTGCTTAGTTTTATTTGTCTTCTTAATCCTAATCAAACCAAAAACCAAAAACTTATTTTCCACAAAAAAATAAAATTAACTGCTGAAGTATTAAAAAAAATTAAAAAAAAAACCTACTTTGATTGAGTTATTTTGTCTGTTTTGTATTTTGATTTGTTATTTTATGATTCTATTGTATGTATTTAATTTTATAAGTGGATATAAAGAACATTTCTAACACACACCCACACAACCCCAAACCCCCCCAATGAATAGTTGCTTCCTACCATGAGATATTTCCTGCCTTTCGAGTCTCAGAACAAAAGCATGATAGCTGAACATAATCTATGAAAGATAGGACTATAGTAATACATTCATTAAGTTGATGGCTTCGCAGGTTTATCTTCAGAAATAATGTGGAAATTGTAAAAAGACATTCAATAATCAATTGCAGTGAACAAAAAATAGAAAAAAATGGCTTACCAACCTTCAATTTCTTTCAGATTATTCTCCAGATTCTGGATTCACTCATAAAAAAATTACTTACTGCAAGAGTTAAATGACAATCTCCTTAGTTGAGAGAGTCATGGACAACAATGAGATCTTATTCTCCCTGCAAGAAGAATGTAAAACCAATAATTTCATTAGTGCTTATAATTTGTATTATGGTCTTTCTCAATGCTGAATCGCCATTAGGCTTATTTATTACTCCCAAGTTTTCTTTCTTATTGTTAGAATGATATATTTGACGATCGCAGTGCTACAACATTTAGTTTGAATTTATGGTGTCATATCCAAATGTATACTTATATTTTGTTTTAATAAACATAGTGATGATATCCAAAGAAGGTAGCGCATGGTATTTTTGCTAAATAAGGCCATGATAAAATTGTTAATGATGTCAAAAGGTAGTGATTTTATATTTTTTGAACACGCTACCAAAAATCAGCAAAGGAAAACTAGTTCTGAGTTACGAAGAAAATTTAGAAAAAAAAGCTAATAACTTGTATGACATAACACAAATTTAAGGCGTAACTTGGTAAAAAAATATTTACCTGTCCTCAAATATATTGCTTATGCAGCTTCCAAAAATGATGTTTACTGGAAGAACTGTAAGGCCTAGACAAGCAAGAAAAATTGATACTGTGCTTGTGCTCCGGTCAAAAGAATATGTTGTAACAACACTTTATTCTAAAAGTAGGACCTCCATAGCATATTTAAGTATAAAGTAAATCAGCAATTGAACCTGTAAAATAGCATGAATACACCTTCATGGAACCACAAAAACACATAAGGGAGAGAGATATTTGGAACAAAATAATTTCAAATAAACATTTTTTTAAATTTACAAAAACCTTTTATTTAAAAAGATTATAATTGAAGTGTATGAATATATAAAACGCTCACTAAATTTATCTGCAAAATAATCTTTCTGCTTCAACATTTAAGTGCTTTAAGTTCAAGAATATACGAGAAACAGACCTCACTTGAGGGCACCAAGTTTGTGACGGTTTGAACCACAAAAGCTTCTACCTGTTGGAATCTAAGGATGTTCGAGGGACATACTTGTGAGTCTGCACAAACAATCACCATAAAATGTGCTTCAAATGTTAGATTTCCATTAGGGTGTTTGAGATTTCAAAGAATCAATAAAATAAACAACAATGTAAAAGTTCCTTAGGTGCTTGGGTTTCAGCAAGAATTTGGTAGTTTATGTAATAATGAATGAAGATTTTCACTCCAAATACTATTATGTAGATAAACATGAAAAACTCTTAAAACTTGAAATAATTGGACTCCTCAGGCTTCATGCTTGATGTGTATAGTCTCTTGAGTTAGTCCCGAAGATTCCATTATAGCCTTTACTTTTATTGTTGGACTTGTTCTAAACCCATTAAAGGCATTCATACAACACATAATAAAAACATGTTTATCTCTCTGGATAAAACTCGAGGGTTGTATGGAAGTCATTTATCATAAATAGTAAGTAGGTCCTATAAACCACCACGAAACAAATATGATTAGAGGCTTGAGTGGCAAGAGAATAGTATAGATCTATTGACTTGCCTGATGAGCTCTTTTATTTGAGGATAATTAAAATTTACTAACTTCAGAAATACATAAGGCGCAGGTTCATTGCAATTAGGTGCATACATTAATTAACCTCAATTGACTATCAGTTTCAAAAACCAATTTTCTGAACCCTATAACAGAAAAACAATACAACTCAAAAATATTGTCACCCCACTTTATGATTTCAGACTTCAAATAACATTACACAAGACATGATGCTACAGTTGATGGGCTGGTATAGTAAGATTGCTATTGCTATCAATGGAGAAGATAAAGCCTACTCACAGCCATTTCATCAAAGAAAATACACTGAATGAGAGTTCTTATAAGGTTAGGTACTACAACAAAATACACACTGAAAGACAGAGTAACAAAGAATGCCAATGAAAATTCAATTAGTAATCTATGACAATCATCAAGTGCACATAGAATTAATAAGACTCGGGGAATAGACATACTACAAATGTATAAAAATATTGATAATAAATACCCAGTGCAGAGTGCCATTGACGTTGACTTGATGGCAGTTTATTTGTTGAACAAACGAATCCTCACCCGATTACGTCTGGTCTGGTCTGGTCTGGTTGAATGAATAAACATATACTCTTTGTCCTTCAATGCCTCCGCCATCTATTTGAGAAGGGGGAAGAAAATGATATTAGTGGGGAGAGAGAGGCTGTGGAAAAGGGTTTTTAGATGTACTCATATACATGGATTGAACGGTAAGAAATAAAATACGCTAAGGGTAAAACTGTCATAAAAAGGTTTCTCAAGTCTAAGCCACTTTTTAATATAATAAGGGCGTGTTTGATAGGGCCTATAAATTTGTATGGGTTAAATTTAGTATGGTGCAGAAATAATATATGGTATGTATGATAAAGTGGGATAAAATATAATATGGGTGTTAGATGGGTGTATAAATAACCTTATATATTTTATACTAGTGTTTGATAGGGTGTATAAACATCCATATAAACCAATTAAAATTACCTTTATACCCTTATTTTCCTTATCAAAATTACCTTTATACCCTTATTTTCCTTATCAATATATATGTTTGATAGGCAATACAAGAATTAGTCATTATATTTTAGGGCTAGCAAATTAAACTTCAATTTGGGCAACATCTCAAATTTCCACGGACACTGACGGGGAGGCGACGGTCATAATTTTTGGTAAGTGTGTGTGTGCGCCTGCGTGTGCATCTGTGTGTGAGTCTGTGGGTGCGGCTGTGTGTGCGTGTGTGCGTGTGTGTGTGCTGCTATGTGTGCATGTGTGTGTGCGTGTGTGTGTGGGCGTGTGGTTGGAGAAATAGTTTAAAGGTAATTGTCTTTAAAGTGTTTGTGAAAATGCCTGTAGTGTTAATACATATGAGATATCCTGGAATTAAGTCATTTCTGCCTTTAAAGTGTTTGTGAAAATTCCTGTAGTGTTGATACATATGAGATATCATGAAATTAAGCCATTTCTGCCTTTAAAGTGTTTGTGAAAATGTCTGTAGTGTTGATACATATGAGATATGCCTGTAGTAATTTTTTTTCTCTTTTTTTGGTTTCTGGATGTGTTAACATCATGGAAGGAATGTGTTAACCATCTATATAAACAGTTAAACACACACAAATTTGAGGATGATTTGAAAGAATCCAATAGGAAGAATACTCAGAGACACAAATGGAGTGTGCCCAAATAACCAGTTCAGTAGTTTTCTCTTAGGCCAATCAATGCAGTTTTAAGCTAACTGATATTTCCTTACACATAATCTTATAATTTGGTGTTTAACTGTTTATATAGTAAAATAATGTCACTATTTTTGTCCCTTTCATGATGTTAACACATTCCTTCCAACAACAAATTATTTTCTTTCATAAATATAGATATGTTCTATAATTTGGTGCAAATTATTTTATTTCATAAACATAGATATGTATGTGCTGATGATATTAAAAGATAAAGATGACGTTAATGCAATTTTTTTATAGTTATGGAAGGGAGTAGCAACACAAAAGATAGTTGTAAGAGTGCCGGTGATCGCACGAGAAGGTTGTGGACAGACTTTGAAGAACGAGTACTTATTGATTGTCTGAGGAGCTTGTGAAGGATCGTTGGAAGACAGAAAATGGCTTCAAGCCAGGTTATATGAGGAAGCTACATACCATGCTAATGAAAGCGCTGCCTGGAATAGATATTCGTGTAAATCCACATATTAACTCGAAGATAACTATGTGGAAAAGAATTTATGCTTCACTTTATAGGATGATAGGCGAGAATAAGTGAAGTGGCATTGGCTTCAACACTGAAACATGCCTCATTGATTGCACAGAAGAACAATGGCAGAACGTTGTGAGGGTAATATTTAACATTTGTTATTATATTATGTAAATATTCATATTTGTTTTTCAATAACGAATTAATGGGTGTTAAATTTATGTAACAGGATGATCCGATCGTTGCCAATATGCGTCTGAAAACATGGCCTTTTTATGAGGATTGGATGGAAATTTTTGGTTGTGACAATGCAACTGGAAAAACTTCTGAGAATGTGTATGATGCATACACAAATTTGACGAGAGAGGAGGACAGACGCTAAAATGACGAGGCACCCACCCATGAGCCTGTTGATCTTGCATGGGATGGTGTTGATGTCAACATGGAGACATATGACTACTACCCTGTGGATGGAGATAGTCACACTGCAGCCGAAGAAACTCCACCACCACCTAAAAAGTCTACCAGGAAGAGATCGTCCTCCATACCCACCCCTCCTAATGATCCATTGATTAATGTGCTAGATAAACTCATTGAGACACAGGTGACCTCGTCCGAGCGCCTTAGTGACATTTGTCGAGCCATTTCATACGAGACCAATTTGGGACAGGGAAGACAGGATATATTTAGCATGGTTGACTGCATCCCCAGCTTGACACTCGATCAAAAGATCGAGGTGTCAAGCAAGCTGGTTACCAACAGTGGAAAATTGGAGATGTTCATTGGTATGAGGCTTGAGTCGCGTACTCGTTATGCTTATCTTTTGTTGCAGGGGGATTTGTGAGCATTTTCGCTCATTTCAGTAGAATTATGTATGCGTACTGATAACATTATATGGATATATATTTTTAGTCAATGTCAAATGTGTGGAAAATCTTTTTTTAGTCACATGTAAATTAAAGCCTAACTGCCTAAGTAGTTCCCATCTTCCTGCATCATTAGTTTTCTAGTATATTTTGTTGTATTATGCACAAAATTGTGGTGTTCTCAACATTTTATGGATATATTCTTTGAACATAAAATAATCAGTAGAAAGATGCATAATTTTTTTTAGTAGGTTCTCAATATTATAGTTCAATCTGTACAAGCTTCATGCATTTTCTAAGTTGTAATTATACCATTATTTAATTATATAACTTTTAAATATTCCGCATCGTAATACATAATTTTTTAGACATGGATAGAGATAAACAAACATCACTAGTACCAATGACTTACAATAACCACATACATGTGGATGGAGTTCCACAGCACACTACAAACACTTCATGTCCCACTATTTTAAAACAAACAACCACTTATTTTAGAACAAACAACACAACACTAACACGCCTACACTGGGACAAAGCTTGATCTCTCAGATTTCATCCTCATCATATTGGATGTCAATGACTTCAGCAGCTGCTGCCGGTTGTCCAGGGTTCGAGTGGGTAGGTGTAGATGAAGAAGATGCAAGTTGTCCAGGGTTCGAGTGGGTAGGTGCTCTAGTAGGAGGATGCTGATATGGATAGTCCTGTGGTCTTTTAAAAAGAATGCGCATAACTTCATATTCCGGTTCACCACAATAGTAATATGCCCTACATAAAGGATTTACAACCTGAAAGAAATTTGTTGTGAATCACCATTTAACAACAAAATGAAGTAGGTATACAGTTGTTTGGAATGAAGAGCGTATACTAACCGTTATGAATAAATTCCAAGTAGCTGCATCAGTGTGAATAGTGTTGAAGTCCTTATCCCAATACACTGAGGGTGTGTCTATGACATCATAAAAAGCATCTTACCTTTCCATTAAAAACTCCAGTCTAGCAACAACATCATCATAAGACAGTGTTATGAAAAAATTCTTCATTCAACCTACTATTTGCAGTTGCAATTGCATTTTGGTCGTCTTCACCTCGATCGGCCCATTTCCCTGCCTCCTTTTGGTCGATTAAATGTTTAAGAAGGTAATGGTCCAAAGTTTTGGACCATTTTGAGTTGTAAATTTTTTTTTCTGTTCTGGAATATTTTCCAGAGACATTTCTTCTGCTGGGCAAGATATTCATTTTTTGTGATGCACATATATATAGAGGATAGATGTCTTCACATGCCAAACAGTAAAATTAAAAAGTCTGAAACATACAGCAGTAAGTTGTGGGAAAGAGTACAAATAATTTTGAGTTCACATGCAATACAGTAAAAAGCATATGAAATGGTCCAATGCAAACAAACAAACAAAACATATATAAATGACAAATGAGTACATTATAGAGGATAGATGTC
>JAPKLY010001301.1:33756-51157 GCA_026898435.1 Prunella vulgaris
CGCCGCTTCTTTCACATCTCTCTCAATCCAAATTTCAAATATCATTTGATCCTTCCAAATCTCTATATTTTTCCTTTACATTAATTTGTAATTTTATAATTTCTTCTACATTAAATTTATAATTTTATAATCTCTATACTGATGTTTACGGTTTTTTTACAATCAACCGTTTTTTTTTATAATTTTGATATATTTTATAATGTTTAGGGTTTTTTTTATAATTTTTATATATTTTACGATTTTATAATTTTATAATTTTTATAAGGTTTAATATATTTTTATAAGTTTTGGCATATTTTTATAATTTTGATATTTTTTATAAGTTTACGGTTTTTTTTATAATTTTGATGTATTTTTATAATTTATACCGTAAACATCAGTTGAATATGTCAAACTTATAAAAGTCAAACAATTATAAAATCATGTTAACATTATAAAATTCAAAACGATGTTATAAATTAAAAATTTTAAAATTAAAATACTAATTACATACCCCTGCTAATTAAATATGTCAAAATTATAAAAATAAAAAAATTATAAAAATATATCAAAATTATTATAAATCGATAACCTTATCTAAATATGAAAAATTAAAAATAATCTCTTATATTTATGAGTTCAACTCATCCTACTGTAATAGACAGTCGACTTTATCATGACAAGGGTCTTCTTCTATTTTAAAATTTTAAAATTCTATCTATTATTAAGTTTTAAAAAAAAGATAAAACTGTTCATATTTAACCAAAACAAAAAATTTAAATATGTTAAAATTAAATTTTTTTAAATATGTCAAAATTATAATTTTTTAAACAAAAAATATTTAAGAATTTACCTAAAATAGATCAATTAATTTTTTTTTACCGAATTTACCTTAAAAATTATTTAAGAATTTACCTAAAAATATTTACGGTTATATTTTTAATTATCCTAACAATTCTTTTTTTTTTCTTCTGAAATTTTAAAATCGTATCCATTGTATAGTTTTAATTTTATAACTGTTGATATTAAATTAAAAACAAAAAAATTCTGAATATGTAAAAATTATAAAAGTATAATTTTAAAAATATGTCACATTATAATTTTTTTAAAACTAAAATTATTTTCAAATTTATCTAAAAAAATAGCAATAATGTTACAAAATTTATTTACGAATTTACCTAAAATTCTCTTTTAGGATTATGTTTTTAATTATCCTAAAATATGGTATTAACATACAAAAAATTATTCAATAAATTAAATTAAAATTAAAATGTCTTGACATAATCTATTTTACAAAATAAACAAAACAAAATATCTAGATAAAATAGGATTTTAATAGTATGTAAAAATTATAATTTTTTAAAAGTAAAATTACTTACAGTTGCTTAAGTTGTGGGTTACAGAGTCTCCACATAAACTAAAAAATAATATTGGATGAACTTTCTCAACATAACTGCAATATATTAAAACTAAAAATAACGAAGAATTAAATATTTTCCTGCAAATTTAATATTTTATTGGGGGTTAGAAGAATTAAATATAACTTTTTTATTAAAGGTACAAATTACTATTAAAAAAAATTTAAAATTTAATTCAGCTCCTGCGTAGTATGCGGGTTATGTATTAGTAAAACTATATACAGAAAATTAAAATAAATTTGAGTGGGATTGGGGGTGGGAGGGAGGAGGGGTGGGGGGTTAAATGAATATTTCGTGAGTGTTGGGTTTTTTATTGGGAGGGAGGGGGGGGAGATGGGTAACTGAAGTGTTGGGTTTGGAGCCTTCTTTATGAAACTGGGCTATGAAAAGCATGTACGGGAATTTGGCAATACATGAGTTCTGTGTGAGTTTGGGGAGAAAATGTGTGCGCGTGGGCTTCTGCCATTTTTATTCTATATTTAGTAATTTTTACGGTAGAAATTTCTACACAAGTGTTGCTCATATTTAAAATATGAATGTGCTATTATGTAAGATTTGAATTATAAATTTTTCTTATTATATAAGTATGCTAAAAGAAAATCACGAACATATAAAAAAATATGAATAAAAAAAATCAAGAACATAATATTTTATTATTATATAAGTATGTTAAAAGAAAATCAATAATATATCAAAAAATATATTATTAAAATAATCAAGAACATAATATTTTATAAGATTTATTAAATTTATATATACGTTTATTAATGAGTTATAATATATATATATATATATATATGTGTGTGTGTGTGTGTGTGTGTGTGTGTGTGTGATTTCTTGAATCTAACATATACATTCAGGTTACAAAGAAGATAGAGTACTCAGAGGAAGGGCAAGCTTCCTTCAAGAAGGTTGTGCACTACGGAAGCAGAATTTTGCTGATGATTGAGAAACTGTCAGTAGGGAATGTCGACGTCTCTCAATCCATCGCTCTTCCTGCCTGAGTCATTCTGTTTCGCTCTCTGACGGAGGAGACAGGCAAAAAGAAGACCTCCAAGAAGGCTCAGGCGAGCAAACCTTCTGAGGCTAAGTCTCAGGCGAGTAAACCCTTTGAGGCAGAAACCTTAAAGCCTTCTGAGACTAAGGCCAAGCAGTCTATAATTGTGAAATTTAAGAAGGCAGTTGAGGCCAAGAAGTCAGTGGAGAAGAAGGCAGTTGGGGCCAAGGTTGTTCAGCAGGTGGATCCGGAAGGGCACCGTGATGAAATTATTCAAGAGGACCCAATTATTGCCACTCCGGGGGTTGCTCCTTCAGCTCCTGCCTTTGTGTACGATCAGTATATAGCTGATGTACAAATCCACTTCTTCGTTGCAGAGATTCACGACGTAGAAGTTCATTCTAAAGAAGGCCAAGGGGAACCCTTTTAGGGGAAACCTTCTGCTGAAATGGTGGAGGAGAATGATGAAGAGGAGGAGAAGGATGAAGATGTGATGGTGAATGTGGAGACAGTGGAAAAGGATGTGGAGCAGGCTGAGGCTCCGTGGAGGTTCCTGGCTCCTGACCTGGCCTGCCTGATGGATTTTGAAATCCTGGCCAGGAATCAGGCCTCCAAGCTGGTGGAGAAACGCTTCCCTGATCTGACGAAAGCTCAGCGTGAAGAGGTAGTGCAGCTTCGCAGTTACGCTCCGGTCCGGAGGGTGACTTTTGCTGAGCTCGCCATTCTGGGCGAGAAGAAAGGTTGGAAGAAGCTTTAGGAAGAGGAATCAGTGCTCTTTGATGCCTTCAACATCAACTCCCTGAATCAGCTCATCAACGTTAGTGATTTCGTGCAAACTGTCAGAAAAGTTTATCCTGATGCTGCTGAGCCGGAGAAGGTTGAGTAAGATGGAAAGGAACTGGCGATAGTTCCGATTGCTGAGAAGGAGGCTGAGAAGGATGTGGAGAAGGAGAAGGAGACTAAGATTGTGATGATTGCTGAACCTGCTCAGTAAGGTGTAGCTGAAGGGCTCAGTGCACCGGCTGATGACGCACTCCCCGGGCTCGAGACTGCTTAGGCTTCAGAAGAGGGTCCATTTGATCTAGTCCGTGTTCCAGGCGGAAGGATTCAGAGACAGGCCCTTTGGCTTGCCAACTCTTCAAGAGCTCTGACCAATATGCACAAACGTGTGACCTTAAACGAAGCAAAGTGTGGTGGGTTCAGTAAAAATGTTGACCTAATCAATAAGCATTTGAAGAAACTGACTCTAGATCTGGAGCGGATGGATCTGGAGATTGCTGATGGCCTTTCACTTCTTGGAACTCATCATGGAACAAAGGTCACTACCATTGCAGGGCAAGCATCTGAGGCTCTCAATGCTTGCAAGAAACTGACCACTGACTCCTTACCTCAGCAGGAAGAAAGATTCAGCAAAATGTTGGATCAAAAGTTCGAAGAAAGAATCAATCAACTGATTGATACCAAACTTGCTCAACTGAAGGGGGAAGTAAAGGCGGAAGTCAGTGGTGAGGCTTCCGCTGAGGTCAAATCTGCAGTGAAGGTGTTGAGCTCTGAGTTGCGCTCTGAGCACAATGAGGCTGTGAAGATGTTAGGTTCTGAAGTGCAGTTGTTGTGCCGTCAGCTTGGGGAGGTTCAGGAGAAGCAGCACAATCTGATTAGTGAGTCCGGGATTCTGGCAGGATCAGTTGAGGAAATTGTCAAGAAACTCAACGATGATGATGCCAAAAAGGGGGAAGGAAAGCAAAGTTAAGAAGAAGAATTTCCCCCCTGAATTGGCGGCTGCTGAGAGGAAGCGGATGAGCTCCGTGGCTGCTGCTGAAGCTGAAAACCCTGAATCCGATCCGAAGAGAATGAAGCACATCTCTGAGGATTCCCTCCTTGAAACCGCTCTTCAAGGAGATAGAGGAGGTCATGTATCCGGGATCAACCACCCAGAAAATGGAGATGACCGAGAAGGAGTTGCAGGCGAAGATGAAGGAGATTTCGCTGCTCGGTCAGATCCGGAGATTGAAAGAAACAACAGAGTACCTAACTTCGCAGATCGAGAAGTAGAGGAAAGTTGCTTCAGGGTCTCGGAAGAAGGCTCTGAGGGAGTTGGTGGTTGCTCCGGATCAAGGCCCTCCTCAGTCCAAAATGGTCGAGCAGTTCATTCCGGTGGAGTTGCTGGAAAGGTGGATTCCGATCAGGAATTAGTGGGCTTACCTGTTCTATGTTGTGGGGGTTTGGGATGACCTCAAAGAAGACCAGGAGGCAATCCTTCACCACTGAATGATGGAGGAGTATCCGAAATTTTGGTTTGAAGTGGTCAGGCATGCTGACATTGCTGGCATCGAAATTGCTCCTCCGGAGTTCATCAGGTACCCTCTACCTCTGAAAGGGAGCTCCAAGCAGCTGAACAAGCCAGTCATTCTGGAGCAGGTTGTCAGGATCGCAAAAGTGTCCAATGCGCTGAACGACAAGAGAAGGATGGACCTGATTCTAATCCGAGTCCTTGACATGTATGGGATTCCGCCCGACCAGTGGGAAGATGAAGATGAAGAAGAGTAGTTAGTCAGAGTTAGTTGTCAGGAAATGTTTTGTAATAGCTTCAGGATACCATGTTCTTATCTTGTATATCTAATGAAGTTAATCATTTCCTGAGTACAACTTCTTGTTGACTCCTGACTTTACTTTTCAGCATCATTATCAAGAACTGTACTAACCATTTCCTTGTTTCCATCTTATAGACTAAGTGCCTAGTTTGTCAGGAGGTACTAAGTTATGTCACTGACTTTGTCAGTTGATTGTTTAGATGGATATGAATTTGCTTAAGGGTTTTGGCATCATCAAAAAGGGGGAAATTGTTGGGACAATCTGAGTATTTTGATTAGATCCCAAAACCCTTGATGTTTTGCCTAAGTACAGTATTCAGGATTGTCTAGATTAGGATTAGTCAGGTTAGGGATTCAGTTCTGGGAGAATGTGTTGAAGACTGAAGAATATTGGTGTCGACCTAATTGCCTAAAGTAAGATGTGCATTCTATCCTGAAGAGGTCAGAGTCAGTCTTGAAGATTGCCTGAACAGAAGCTGAAGTCCGAAGACCTGAAGATCTGACCTGAAGACAATTTGGAGATCCCATGCTCCTACTGAGTACACTAAGCATGCTCAGGTCAGGACTTAGTCAGTGAAGGGCAAAGTAACCTATCAGGCTAAGCTTAATGCTCATAAGACCTGACTTGGGCATTGTATCATTTACTGATACATGTAAGTCCGAAGCAAATATGTTACTTGTACTATGGGCAGTTGACATTTATGTTAACACCTGAGACAAAGAGAATGTCAGTGGACTCCATTAAAGACAACATTTAATCTGAGTAAAAGACAAGAGACTCAGAGTTTAAATGTACGAGGAAGGACATAGTCATGTCGAATAACTAACCGTTTGTACGGAGGGCCAATCGACTAGCGACACGCATGTACGGAGTCCGCGCAGTAATTAATGCGGCATTTCAGAGTTGCAGGCGGCGGGACAGAATTTTCCAGATTAAGCATTGGAAAAAGGTCAACTAGTACATCTAGCCTGCAACAACCCTAAAATAGGAATATTTGGGTGGATCTCCTCCAACGGATCTATTTCAAATTTGCCTATAAATACAGAGGACCTTGCACCCATTCAAGGTTATGAGAGATTTCCAAGAGAAAGCATTCTTAAAGAATCCAAGCACTCAAAGCATACTTTGAACAACACTCTGAAGTTTTAAATTTACCTAGTGTTGTAGTAGGATTCACTCGGTATTTGCTTAGACTTGATAGCTCTTATCTTTAGCATTGTTTTGTATTGCTAGAGCTATCCCTAGTTGGAATCAGAATACCAAACCCCTCAGGTTGTGAGGAAGGTTGGTTAGGAAGGACTGAGACTTATAAAACCACCCAGGGGCTAAGTTCCTAAGAGAGGAAGGAAGCTACTCGTGCACCTTGGCACGTTAAAAACAAGTTCTGATCCTCAGTGGAAAAGGATCACTTCCCGTTAAATCAGGCCGTGGACGTAGAAGTGGGTTATCTCCGAACCTTGTGTGCTGATTTACTTACTTGTTCAGGATCATAATTGTCATCATTATAAACTGAGCATTTGCATAAGCTTTTAAAATTCAGGAGAACTCAATTCTTCTGACACTGAATCTTGTGCACCAGCCTTAACCACCTTTTCTAAGCAAATCAGAGAAAACGTTTTTAGAAACTAAAACGAGTAGAACTTAAGGGCTCACATTCCGTACGCACTCTAGCTTACTGAGATAGCTGTCCAATTGACTTGCTTCCGAGCGGTCAGTAGGTTCGTTATCTCTACTGAGCTTCCGAGAGCACTACTTAGACTCAGCCTATCTGAACTCCTGACTGATCTGTCCCTCCTGCCCCTGTGGACCATCAGTTCAGTGCAGTGCCTTCAGGATCTTCCTGACTGAGTTTGTAAGAGCATTTTCTGAAGGTTTTTTGGAAAATCTGACATCAGTGTATCCCCATACACCGATTTACTCATTTCGGGACCAACAGTATCAAGGCTTGAATCTGTTGTTCATAAATAAAAATATGACTAGTAATCTTAACTTCAATGATCATATTAGATATTTTCCATAGATGTTATCTAAATATTCTGATCAAGGTTTTTTTTGTAAGTAATTAACTTATTAGTTAACCGTCTTAGTCGTGTAATCGATGTCCGACCATATTTCTTTTGTAGATATACCCAGATATCTTTGGTTGTAGGGTGTCTTTCACATTCGTGAATTATTTTATTGATTACTGAACTAAATAAGATACCGTGAGCAGTGGAAGTTTTCTTTTTCCAAGCAAGGTATGCTTCATGGTCCCTTCTTCCCTAATTCCTAATCTCTACTCCGGGATCTCCATCACATGGTTTATTGCATTTAAAGCATCTTGTTCGTTCAAAATATACCAAATTTTGTGATGCCAAGTATTATAATTATCACTATTAACTTTTTCACACTTGTTCAACTCAGCAACAATCGATTTCAGTGCCATTTTTTGGTCTTACGTGAAAGAAATTTAATATGTTAATAATATTTTTATAATATTTTACGTTAAGACAAACACAAATATCTAAAAATTTGACACAATATTTTATTTTGAAAAATAACTTAAAGTCATTAATCATCAGTCTTATCAAGTATCTCAAGAATTGATTCTTGTTTTAAATATAAAACATAATTGTTTGCCAAAATCGTGTATGATTTCCACGCTAGTGAACATGGTCGTTGTTGTTGTGGCAAGTTAACCAAGTTAAAAATCGAACACAGGGAAACGATGCGATATCAAGCAAACATTGAATGTCTGCAAAGGTGGATAGCTAGGAAAGCAAGAAAACATCAAGGTTTCTATCAACTAAATCAACAACAATAGTAAATCCTAACTATCACCTCAAAGAAGTGAGCAAGTGTGAAGTGTACATAGAAGTAATCCTACTATGGTTCCTTTAATGTCCTATCTATCCTAGCATTGAAAAGGTCTCTTGGTGTCTTAGTCAAGCCAACAAGTGTCTAGATCTCTCTACAACACAAGGTAAGCTCTATTGGATGTCTAGATCTCTCTACAACTCCCAACACTCAAATTAAGAGGTCTAGGATAATATGCAATTCTCATTGATCATACAAGCAATATATCAAACACTTGGTATGCATAAGATTCTTATAGCTCAATTCTCATTTCATTGCTAAAACATATAAGCCATACATTCCAATTAAACATCCCAAACATTCATACAAGTCATTAATAAGAGAACTAATCCATCAAGATCTCTAATTCATGCATAAGATTAACAAGAGACTAAATTCACCATAGTATTCATACAACCATGCAACAAGGAATTAGCCCACGGCTAATTGGAATTGGAAATTAACAATTAACATTATAAACATCATGAATATTTATTAAAACAAGAGAATTATAGGAAATCTTACCATAAGTGGAGAAATTGAATACAATCTACAAACCTCCAAAATGCCAAATCTTGATCCAACGCTAAAAAACATAAATCGAACCGTAGAAACGTAGGAAATTTAATGGAGATTACAATGGAAAAAACGGATTAAAGATCTAATGGCTAGATCAAAAGTTATGGTAGAAAGAAGATTGAATCTAACTAAGAACCCACTTAGTAACCTCTAATCTCTCTCTCTAAAACTACCAAATGATCTAACTAATGAATAATGATGGAATGTCCTTTGAAAATCTGATCCTTGAGGTATTTATAGAGCCCACAATGTTTAGTCCAAAGTGTCCTTCATTAAACGCGCGAAAAGACGAAACAACCCTCGAAAATGGGCCTGTCCAAGCAATCACACGAATCTGTGCTTGTGTCCACACTAGTGGCCACACAAATGCACACTCGTTCAGTGCTTCAGTGCACGAACCAGAGGGTTCTTGCACGAATCAGTGCTGCTGGTCGCACGATCCTGTGTTGCTGGTCGCACGATCCTGATTGATCGATCCTCAACTTCTTGTTTTCTTCATATCTTGAGTTCTAGAGCTTCGATTGACTCGATTCTTTTTACGTTGCGACCCTCTCTTCGAGCCCTTCGACATGGTACATCATTTGCCTCCATTGGATCAACTCATAATTTCTGGAATTTTATGAACTTGCTCGTCTCTTGCTGATTTTTGCTCGTTTTCACTACAAAACACAACTTTCTAGCAAAAAAGGGTTAAATGCACAAAGTATATCATTTTAGGGTCAAATATGACATAAGCACATCAAAACCATAGAGAAATAGATGCAAAAAGATGCAATTATGACCCTAATCACACCCCAAACTAGATTGTTGTTCGTCCTCGAGCAACGAAGCGATAAGATAGGGGAATAATTGTATCAATGAAGCATCAAGCACACAATCAAATGCCATATATACATCATCTAGTATCATGAAATCTATCAATGTAGTGTCATCTCATCAACCATCTACATAAACATCAATGCACACAAGATCAAACCAATGAGTCTAGATCCTCACTAGATAGTGTATCACTCCAGCTCTCAAGTGTATGAGGTTCACTCAACATCACACATAGTACATCCACTACCATAGGCTTGATAAAAGTCTCAAATTCTCCACCACTTGACAAGTAACTCATCATCAAATCAAAGAGGACTTTTGTTTGGTTGTAGTGTTGGCTCTTTGGTAAGGGTGGGATATTTTTGGATAGAAGTGACTATCGTACTAGTGGAGCAAGAGGTCTAGATACCTAGCTAGAATATCTCTACTCTTCCAAAGATAAGTTGCAAGTGATCAAATTGGAACACCATTTCAACCACATAACACTTCTTTTCACACTTTTTCCTTTTAAGCATTTTTCCACTTCCTTTCTTTTGCAATTTTTGCATCACATTACCAACACATTAGGAACATAAACTCTTCTTCACATCTTTTCATTCAACACAACTTCCACTTTTTTTTTCACATCTTCATCTTTTGTTTCTTTCACTTTTCTCCACCATCTCATCCACCAAGCTTGCTTTCAAAGCACATGTAACCCTCATATAAGCTCCACTAGTAATAGGGAAAATAATGCTCAAAATGAAGGATAATCAAGCTACAATCATAGGATGCCAAAGAAAAAGGCCAAAGGCACAAAATGGCTAACTATGGAATCAATGTTATGGCATGGATAATTTGGCTAAGTGGCTCGTATAAAATCAAAGATGGCCTCAAATCATTTTTGACAACTCATTACAAAATGTGATCTCAAACAAGACTCAAATCAAGTTCTAGAGTGGAAATGCACCATGTGGATCTCACATCAAAGAAATATCATCCGTTGAAGATTGAAACGGGCATAATAGGCGCAAACCTCACGGGTATATGGTGATCATGACTCATATCATATAAAACATGTACACATCAATCATGTATCAAGCATCAAAGAATCAACTACACTATAGACAAAAAATGAATTAGGCAATATACACACTACACTTAACTATGCACTATCTACATCATCCACACAATCATAAGCATATCTCATGCCACACTACTCTAAGCTAGCAACAATATGGCAAAAATCAACAAGCAAAAACAAAGGCATCGTAAGCATATGGTCTAAAACATCATAGGAACACTAAGAATCAATATAAGCATAGCATTGCAATGAGATTTGCAAAACGAACACACCTCCCCATACTTTTTTGGACCAAGGGTCTAAAAAGTTTGGCAAAGAGTGGAGAAAAGATCATGCAATGCTCAATCAAAGCACAATACCACAAGAATCAACAATAAGCTCAAAATAGCAATCTACAATCAAGCAAACTAAACCCAGGAATGGAAGCACATATAGAGATAAGTGTAAAGACATACCTTGAGTTGGGATTAAGAATAGGAGATAAATTTGCCACTTATACGAAAATGTCCTTCTTGCCCAAGTAGGAAGAGAAATCTCCTCATCACACCTTTCTAGAGCTCACAAATCACATCAATTATCATTGTAAATCAAAATTTGAAGAACGAACATGCTCCCTCCCAAGCTTTTTCGGATCAAGGATCCTAAAAATTTGGAAAAGAGTGATGAAAATAGGATTTGCTATGAATCAATGACCAATAAAAGCATAAACAAGCTTAAGTCAACCAAGAAACACAATATACACCAAGAGGCAACACCCTCAAACTAGGATAAATCACATGCACCAACCAAGGTAAAAGAACACACTACCTCCTATGAATGTTCAAGAAATCTAAAACACATCCCTAAGCTTCAAATTCCTTCATTAAAACAACTAGGAAACAAAATATCTAACTACCAAGCAAACAACAAAACAAGCAACATTTTTTAAAGGATGGGTTGCCTCCCATCTAGCGCTTGGATTTAACGTCCCTTAGCTGGACGACACCAATGTTAGTTAAAGGGGCAAGGATATTTGTCATCCATGTCGTTCCACTCTAATCTCATAGCATCATGATCAAGGAAACAAGTAGGATTTCTACCCCACACCCTTACTTTCCTTATCAATTTATACTTGTAAGCACAAGAATTTTCTTTCTCATTTCTTCTCAAACCAATCCACCCCCATCTCCTACTATCAAAAATTTTCAAGAGGATTTTCAATTCAATCTTATCATTAATCAATTCAAGAGGTAAGACAAAATCACAACAAAAAACATTATCCATTAAAGCACAAGTGGAAGAGTCCAAGGGTAGAGAATGCTCATTTCAATTGAAGGCTCCTCTTCCACTTCATTTTGTTGTTTTTTTCCATGATGCTCATGTCCATGAGTGGACATTCATCTTCCTCTTCTAGTTCTTCTCCATTCCTCCTTCCTTATCCTCCACTTCTCGTTCTTGATTCCTATCAACATATACAAAGAAAGTATCATATTCATTATTATCATAAAGAGGATTAATATCATACTCAATATAATTGTAAAAAGGATTCATAAAGCTCTTAAAATTGGAAGTATTTAAGTATGAGTAAATTTGATCTCTTCATAGTCATCTCTAGCTTCTTCATCCTTTTCACTTTCATTAATTTCTTCTTTTTCCTCCTCCTTTACACACTCTTCTCTTTCTTCTTTTTCTTGGCCATTCTTCTTTTCTTCTTGATTCATTTTAGCTCCAATACAATCTACAATAGAAATAAATTTAATCTTCTCATGATGATGGTCATCTTCATCTTCCACATGCCCTTCTTCTTCATTTTCTAACGTACCCCCATCTTCCTCCTCATAATCGGCTAGAATGCTCAATTGCTCCAATTGGAACTCCAAATTCGTGATTTGATGACTTTGAGACATGAACATTTCATCAAACTTCTTGTTTGTCTCCTTAAAGCACCTTTTACCTTCCATTCTCATTTCTTCCAATTTCTTGAGAATGTGAGCTAAAATTTCTTCCTCATTGCTTGAAGAAGTGTCCTCTTGATGGAAAGTCATAGGAAGGTATGGAGTGTAGCAGCATGTATAGTCATGATGAGAGTAGGAATCTTGATATGACATTTCGCAAATCTCACGGGCTTGTTGGGTCAATTGCCTCACTTGGAGCTCTAAGCTCTTGATTTGATCTCATTGAGCTTGAAAAAGTCTATCAATCTTCCTATTTGTCTCTTTAAAACTTCTTTCATTCTCCCTTTGAATTTCTTCTAGTTGATTGAGGATTTGAGCAAGAGTCTCTTCTACATAACTAGGAGGAGTTTCTTCTTGATGGCAAGGCATAGGAAAGGGTAAAGTGTAGGAATGAGGATCTTCATAGGAGTAGGAATCTTGAGATGTATATGAGTTAGAAGAATAAGAAACTTCTTGTGGAGGTGGTGTAATTTGGGCTTGGTTCCATAACGTCATCATATGTACTTCATACACTCTTCTAACATGGAGATTTTATCGAAAGTGGTTGGGGTTTTAAATGGGTAAAATTGATAAATGTATGGATTAGGAGATGACATATTTTATGGAGAATACGAGTAATGGTTGTATTCGCCCATCTTTAAGTGAGTTCACTCCTACAAAAATCAAGTAAGTATCAACACTCACCAAGAATAGTAACAATCAAACAACAAAAACAAAGAAAAGAAATGTAAACAAACATCAACTAGCTTGACAAAGAGACTGTTTCCCCGGCAACGGTGCCAAAAACTTGTTTGCCAAAATCGTGTAAGATTTCCATGCAAGTGAACATGGTCGTTGTTGTTGTGGCAAGTTAACCAAGTTAAATATCGAACACAGGGAAACGATGCGATATCAAGCAAGCATTGAATGTCTACAAAGGTGGATAGCTAGGAAAGCAAGAAAACATCAAGGTTTCTATCAACTAAATCAACAAGAAATAGTAAATCCTAACTATCACCTCAAAGAAGTGAACAAGTGTGAAGTGTACATGGAAGTAATCCTACTATAGTTCCTTTAATGTCCTACTATCCTAGCATTCAAAAGGTCTCTTGGTGTCTTAGTTGTTGGGATAATCTAAAGTGTTTTGATTAGATCCCAAAACCCCTTGATGAATTTGTCTAAGTATAGTTGGTCAGGATGATAGTTCAGGATAGATAGGTTAGAATAGATTCTTCTATTCACAGGTATTCAGTTCAGGGGGAACGTGTTGAAGACTGAAGACTGATGGAGAGACGTCTCAGAAGTCAGAAGTCAGAAGCCAGTCCAACCCTGAAGGCTTGATCACACTGAAGCTGAAACCTGAAAAACCTAGGAAGAGTCCTGAAGCTACGTAGAGCCATCCTGAAGAAGACCACTGACCCTGACAGAACTGAGTAGTCTAAGCATGCTCAGGAAAGTCTTTGTCAGTGAAGGCTCAGTGTAACCTTGATCAGGCTGAACGTCTCACTAATGTTCTTAAGTCCTGACTTGGGCCTAGTATCAGTTAACCTGATACTTGTAAGTCCTGAGACCCAAAGGTTACACGTGCGAATGGAAGTCTGATGAAGCAGAAAGAATGTCAGAGTCTTCAACATAAGACAAACATTTATACTGAGTAAAGAACGAGAAACTCAATAAATGTACGAGGTTCAGTAAAGTCAATGCCGACAAACTAGCCATTGGACAAGAGACCAGTTAGAAGGCGACACGTATGTACGGAGACTGGGCGCATTTAATGCTTCTCAGAGGTGCAGGCGGCGGATCAGAAACTTTGCCATACTAGGTATGGTCCATGTAAGACAAGGACAACCAAAGACTGCACCTACCCTAAATAGGAAGGTTTGAAACGGATCAATTCCAATGGATCTATTTCAAACCTCCCTATAAATACAGAGAGCCTTACACCCATTCAAGGCAAACGGGAAATTTCCAAGAGAAACTCTCAAGATTCCAAGCACTCAAAGTTGATTTGAAACAATACTCTGAAACTTAAATTTCCCTAGTGTTGTAGTAGGAATCTCCTCTGTATTCATTGCTAGAGTATTGATCCCATACTTAGCCTTGATTTGTTAGAGGGATCAATATAAAATAGTTGGAAAACGTGTAATACCAAACCCCTCAGTTTGTGAGTTGGTTGGTTTGTTTGTAAGGACTGGGACTTGTAAAACCACCCAGGGGTCAGTTCCTTAGAGAGGAAGTTGGCTACTCGTGTCCCTTGGCACGTAAAACTCAAGTACCTATCCTCAGGGTTTTGAGGATAGCTTCCTGTTCAATCAGGTCGTGGACGTACGAGTTGGTTATCTCCGAACCACGTTAAAAAGACCCTTGCGAGCTGATTTACTATTTGTTCAGGATCACAATTGTCGTACATATTAAACTGAACATCCTTGCATTGTTTTATAAAACCATCAGAACTGACTTGTCATCCTGATCAGTAAACTGTGCACCAGCCCACTAAGCAAACTGATAACGTTTTCAGAACTAAAACGAGTAAACACTTAAAGGCTCACATTCCGTGCTAAACTGAGCTTACTGAGATAGCTATCCAACTGACGTGGTTCTGAGCTGTTAGTAGGTGGGTTATCTCTACTAAGCTTCTGAGAGCACAACTCTGACCTAGCCTATCTGGTTCAACACTGACCCGTCCCTGCTACCCCTGAGGACCGTCAGTTTATAGAACACTTCAGGATCTTCCTGACTAGGTTGTGAAAGAGAATTTTCCTGAGACTTTCGGGAAAATCTGACATCAGTGTATTCCCCCCATACACTGATTTCTACTCATTTCGGGACCAACAAGTGGTATCACAGCAGTTGTTCAAAAGATCACTGACTTTGGTTACCAACAGTTTCAGAGGTGAAACTTTTGGTAGTCTACTGAATAGATCTGTTTCTGAAAACTTGTATATCATGGCATCCGGTTCTAAGTGCCTTGAAGGAAGTCTTCCTGAATTCTCTATTGATAATTATGACTACTAGAAATTCAGGGTACTCACACATCTCTACTCCATCCATGATCAGATGCCATTGGTGATTGAGCAAGGTCCGATCAAATTCATGAGGAATCTTTCAGACGACCTGGCCCGTTGCTGGCAATGTTCCTGTTCCAGCCACCGGAGATGAAGAAGTGGAGAGGTCAGCGCTTAATCCTGATCAGATTAAGTAAATCGGACTGGATAATGTTCCTAAGAACATTATACTCCACACCGTTTCTTATGAGAATTCGGTTAGGCTCATGCACCTGAGGACGGTAAAGGAGATTTGGGATGCCTTGAGGGAGATGAGTGAGGGATCAGAGAATATCAAGGAGAATAAGAGAGATCCTGCGATCAAGAAGTTTGAGGTCTTCCGGTTGTTAGAGGGAGAGTCCATCGATCAGATGGAAGCTCGGTTCATTAAGATGATGAACGAGCTAGCAACCCTTGGGAAGGAGTTTCCCAAGAGGGAGGTATCTTCTAAAATCCTGAACTGTCTCCCTGAAAGATGGGACACAAGAGTGATCTTGTTGAAGAACACTCAGGATCTCACTAACATTACTCACTCTCACCTATTCTCAGAGTTAAAGGCTCTAGAATTCGACCTTGATAAGAGGAAGAAGAAGGGTGCTGTCAGTGAAGAAGTCAGTGAGGAGAAGACTCCTGAGAAAGAGAAGAGCGTGGCTCTTAAAGCTACTCTTGAGCCTGAGGCTGGATCTGGCTCGAAGTTTCTGAAGGACATGAACAAGGATGAGCTGGCCTTGGAGTACAGCCTGATGGCACGACATTTCGAGAAACTGAACTCTCGATTCGGCAGGTATAAGAAATTTTATACTGACTCCCGTGATTGCAGGTATTCCAGCCCCAGGAGATCGAGCCCCCGGAGGTAAAAAAGAATGGGTTCAGATTCCAGGAGGGAGCGAGATGAGCCTGAGCGGCGCATAGAAGAGAAAAGCTCCAAGAGGAGAGACGACGCTGAGCCCAGAAGATCCAGCTCCAAACCTGAACGATCATCAGGGAGCAGGAGGGAGTCGTCAGATAAGAGGTACACTGACAAAAAGGGTGTTTCTGATGTAGATCAGTGTTACCACTGCTACCAGACCGGACATTATCAGTATGATTGTCCGGAGCTCAGTGCTCGAGAGCGAGAAGATCGGAGAGCAAAGAGAGAGCTCATGGTTTCAGACCGGAGAGCGATGCTTGCTGAGGATTCCTCAGACTCTGATGGCCCAGGACACCGGTCCCCTAAACTCTTCTCCGATGAGGAGTATGATGACCTCTGCCTGATGGCAGATGATGAGGTATGTTCTTCTGCCTCTTCTCCTGATCACGCACCTGAGCTTAGCTCAGACTCAGCAGGAGAACTCAACCTTCAGCTCGTTTTAGAGAAATTGATGGTTGACTTCTCAAGGCTGCAGGAGACTCATACTCACACAGTGGATGTGAATGCACAACTGAGTGGGGAGAATGATCAGTTAACTGAGTCTCTCAGAAAGAGAGATACGAAGGAAGCCCTCAGATTAGTAAACCTTCAGGAAGAGTTGCTTCATGCTCGGAATAAGCATGATGGAACTCCACTGGAGGTTGAAAGGCTGAAAGGTGTAATCAACTCTCTGATTGAGACTCGTGATACTGATCTGTTCCTCGCTCAGGAACAGCTGATGATTGAGTGAATTACTCTTAGAGAGATGTTCGAAACTGAGTGGCAAGCTCACCTTTTGGCTGAACAAACTGCTTGGGATCTTGAGCTGATCTCAAAAGAGAATGCTCATCAGAACCTGGTGCTTCAATACACCACTGAGATTGAGGCCCAGAAAGAAAAGAATGGGCACCTTGAGGATAAGCTGAAGAAGTTACACACATCTTCCCAAGTGGTTGATGAGTTAACAAGTTTCTCTCAGCTGACCGATGGTGCTAAAGCTGGGTTAGGCTATGATGCCTCAAAAGACCCAAAGTGCAAAAAGAAGAGAGGTGCTTCAGGGAGCAACTCTCAGAAGAAGTTTGTCCCTGCCCTAACTTACAACAAGAGCCCAAGTGTTGCTCGTAAGGATAAAGGCAAAGGGAAGGAGAAAGTGCCTGAACCTGTCAGGCAAAGGACTGAGGAGGCTAGGTCAAAATCTAAGGAAAAGACTCAAGCTCTTCATCCTGAGTCGAGGAAGAAGGATCAAGGGAACTCCAAGGCTAAGCAAAGGAAT